>APFE030708945.1:4441-24794 GCA_000404065.3 Pinus taeda
GAGGGAATGGGAGGGGGAGGATTGAGAAAGAGAAAAAAGGATGGGGGGTCATTTTCAAGGGGGGTCAGGGTCATTATCAGGGAGAGAGAGGGCGCCAAAGGGATTTGAAGAGATCATGGGAGAACCAGTGGATGGCCCCGAGGTGGGGAAGATGGGTGGACCAAGAGGAGAGGAGGGAGAAGGGACAGCGGAGGAGGAGGCTTTGGGCGGAGCTGAAGGGGGATTAGTCTTGGGAGGGGCAGTTTTGGGAGGAGCCTCTTCAAAGTTTGCTTTCAAGCCAAAGGTAGTCTTCTTTTTCTTTACAGTTTCCCATTGTTCTTCTGATTGAGCAGGTTCAACATTAACAAATTTAGAACAGCGATTGGCAAAATGGCCGTATTCGTGACATACCTTGCATTTGAAAGGAATTTCTTCGTAGTCCAGTTGCTGAATATGCGTCCAATCGTCCACTTTTAGCTTGATTGCTTCTGGAAGACCCTTGCCGAGATAAACTTCAACGCATATCCACGCACATGCCTGCATATTATCCTTGGGCTCACACCGATCAATGTATTTTCCAACAACATTTCTGATGGCTCGAACCGAGTCATCTCCCCAGCAGTGGAGTGGGAGATGCGGAAGATGAACCCATACCGGAACAGCATTAGGGACATCCAGCTCAGGATTGAAATCTGGAGTCCATTTGTTCAGGTACAGACCACGAGAGTCCATGAAGTACGGCCCATTTCGGAAGATTAGGTCCTTGTCTGCTCTAGATTCAAAGTGGAAAGTGTAATAACCTTTTCCATAGAAACGAATGGAGATTTTACCATTAACTTTGTCTGCCCAGTTTCTTTCGATCCATCGTTGAACAGTTTTCAGAGAAGGCCATAGGCCGGTGAACTGACCGATGAGCCCCCGCTCATCTAAAGAGAGAGTAGCCTTCGTGGTAACGTAGGAGGAAGGTCAACCTCTTGCAATCCATCCAGTTTCTTGACAAACTTGGATAGCGCATGATGATTTCTCTTAGGCTGAAGAGATTTGACTAAAGCGGAAAACGCATCTGCAGCAGACTGGAAACACGCATCTGCATCGGGCTGATCAACAGGACCCTCCGTGGCAGGGTTCAAAGAGGCCATGGAAGGCCAGAGGCCAGAGGCCTCGCGCTACAAAGAAAAGACTAGCAGTCGGCTGCTAGGTCAGGGAAACGCGCAGGGAGGCGCGCGCTCAGCTTTCCTCCAAAAAAAAATCATATAAGATGCATTCTTACTCCAACCTTTTATTTAATAAAAATTTCAACATCAAGATGCTCAAGGACGAAGAGCTTCCTCTTCTGTTACAGGTAGAACTTGTTGATCTTTTTGTGCGTCATCATTCTGTATGTCATAACGGTGGCCACCTCGACACCTGCAAGCTTCATTAATAGTTTCCCACTGGTGTTAGGTAAAAGATGACTCCGAAGATAAAAACAAAATTAATTCTTGTCATCGCATGATGTAGAGGATTTTTTCCTGCCCTCGCATAATACAGAGGGTCCTAGTCAATGAATAGGACATCAGGGAAGATTTGATATTAATAATTCACAAATTCACCAAAATGAAATAAACCTTCACTTGTGCCAGTTGGGCAGCCTTTCTTTTCACCTCCACTGTGAAAAAATTGTAAACTAATAAAACAAAAACACAAGATATCAAATCCACAATGAAAAAATTGGTAAACTAATAAAAAATAAACACAAGATATCAAACCTACTATTCGCATGGCCATGCTTAAAATGGAGAGGAATCCAGGGCAACAGGAAAAAATATTTTAAAAAATGCAGAACCAGAAACATCTCAGTCGCATGTGAGGTGCACAGATGTCAAGCATATGGTGTACCGTGAATGTGAAATAAGTATTGGAGACCTCGTCATCGTAAAATGTTTGGTGTACAAACGTCACGGTATGTCGAAACATAAAATGTCAGCATAAGATGTGATGTGAGGTGTACAGATGTCACGCGTAGGTTGAAAAGGTAGAGGAGTTAACTGATTCAAAAGAAGGCCTATAGGCCTAGAACTAAGAAAATAATGCACACACATAATAATTTTAACACCATTATTTTTGAAAAAAAATGTTCCTAGAAAACACTAAAGGGAAAAGCATTGTAGCAAAAGAGGGTTTATATCATTAGTCAGCGATTTGAGAAATTACAAGAAGTTTCCATAGAATGGAAAACCTCTAGAAAATCCTAATCTCCATTATCAAAAATAATTGAACACTCTTTTTCTCCCTCTACAACTGAATTCAACCTCTCCCAACCAATTCACACTTCCCTAGCTATTTTCGCTGCGTGGTTGGAATGTGCACTACTAGTCCCAAGAAATTAATACAACCTCTGGAAAATCATCCCTACAAGTAAAATTGCCTCTGATGGCTATTAGACGCACTTTCTTTTCCCCCGAGAAATATGTTTGGTAACTAGAAACTAAAATGGGGTCTCTTCTAGAAACTCCCACTGGATAAATTGGCTAGCTTGCACTATTGAATCATCCTCCTTCTTTATAAAATGAATCGATCTCCTTGCCTCTATAAATTGGAAATCACTGTGGGAATTTTATCTGGAAAATTTCCTCCCAAATATATGTTGAATACCTCACTGCTAGTGTTTCCCTAGCTTCAATTTCACCCTTGTTAAATCACTACAACTAGGTAAGTCAAACTGCTTTAACCCAATCTCTTGCTTGTGTAAACCCCATTGACCCTACTCTTATAATCTCTCTTTGGACTCTCAATGGCCACGATTTCTTGCAAAGCCTTTTCTGGGTTTTGGAGATCTTGTGTTCCTTATCCTCTTAGAAGTCATAAAGACTAGAAAACGTGTTAGTTGTTACCTCAAAAACTAATACTCCCTCTTAGTAAGAAAGGTGTTCTCTACTACTCCCATTTGCTTCCTAGAGTAGACAAACTTTGCCCTACCCAAAGCTTATGTTTTCATCGGGTCTACTTGCTACTTCTTCCTACAAGTCTCATCAAAATTATGGAAGTGTTAGAACATAAGCTACAAGGGAGGAATTATGAGTCTATAGGATCTAGATAGCAAAAGGCATGTGAATAAAGTTAAGTAAATGATATATTTCAATTAACAATTATCCATAAGTTCAGGGGGAGCAACATCTTACCCTTGATATCATCAAAGGGGGAGAACATCTAGAAATAAGGAGAGATAAAATATAAGGGGAGCAATTGCAGTCACTAACACAATTTTCAAATAGAGGAAGTGTTGTAGACACTAAGAAAAGTTGCACACAATAGAAGAGTTATATATAAGGTAAAACATAAGTTCAAGGGGAGGATCCCATTTTCAATGATGTCAAAGGGGAAGGACTTGTGAGCATATGGAGAATTGTAGATAAGGGAAGTTAGACAGTATTATTGTAGAATTGGATAGGGGTTTCCATCAATGACAAAGGGAGATTATTGGAAATTTTGTTGTAATTGATGTCAAAGACAAGGGAAGACTACTTTTGTCCAAGATAAATATTAGAAAATGAAGATCGTTGGAAATTTTACTTTTGGATTTTTTATGCCCCATTTGGATATCCTATATTTGAAGGGAGCATGGGATATATGGTTGGAAATATTATTTTGATACCTTTCAAATGGTGTATGAAACTCCCTCTAACTCCATAGGAATGAGGACATATGAAATATTTTGTCAAGATGACCCAACTAAAGTACAAGCAAGTTGACCCAAATAGATTTACAAGTCAACCCGATAAGTGAAAATTCAAGCACCATAAATAAAGGGAATATGAGTACATTTGAACAAAATCCAAGCAAGAATATATCTAAAGTCGCAAGAGGAGATGAGAAATAAACTTTGGTTTAATTATTGGAGTCTAAAGGTGGAAGCAAGAATGTGATTTATGGAGTGAATGAGTTATCTAGGAATTTTCGCTATAACTTTTCTTCTAGGATTTTTTTTGAATGTGAAACTTGGAGGGTAAAATAGAAGATATTCATGTACCTAGGTTCAAATGTCAGACCTTGATTCACTATAATTTCATAAATGTGTTCTAAGGAAGTTAGTCTTCCTGAATGCTCCTAAAATCTTCTTCAAATAGGCCAATGTGGAATTTTCGATATAACTTTTGTTTCGGTATGTTTCATACCATAAAACTTTGAAGACACATATACAATATTGTCATGCACACGTGATTGAAATTTCATACCTTGGTACACTATAATTTCATATATATTCTCTAAGGAAGTTAGGCTTCTTGAATGCTTCTAAAATCCTATTCAAATAGGTCAACATGGTATTCTCACTATATATTTCCTTTTGTTATGTTTCAGAATCTGAAATCTATAGAGAAGCTATCCCAAGGTGCCTATGAAAGAAATTTTGGATCTTGTTTCACTATAATTTCAAACATATGATATGAGGAAGTTAGTATTCCTGAATTATCTTGAAACATGCTTTAAATAGGTCATCTTAGCATTTTTACTATAAATTTCTATATGGGATGTTTCAATTTGTGAAATTTGGATGAGATGGAGAAGATATCTCTAGGTACCCATGGTAGAAATTTTAGAAACATATTTGTAAAATTAGATACATGGCATGTTGTGAAAATTTTTTCTTAGGAAAAATCCAAAAACAACAAGTTTTGGGAGAAGTAGACTTGGTGATGGAAGAAGTAGCAGGTAGACCGGTGAAGACAAAAGACACTAACAAATTTGGTAAAGAAAGAAGAAACTAACATACTTGGTGAAAGTGAAAACAACTAACAGATGTTGTGAAGAGGGAAGAAGGCTCAGTGAAGTAGGTTGGTGCCTACAATTTTTTGCAACAACGAGAATTGGTGCCTCTTGTAGGTTGCTTCCTATAAAGAAGCAGATGGGATTGGTGTCTTATGTAGGTTGGTGCCTCAAAGAAGCAAAGGTGATTGTTGTCTCATGTAGTTTGGTGCCTACAAAGTAGCAGAGGTGATTGGTGTCTCATGTAGGTTGGTACCTACAAAATAGCAGAGGGGATTGGTGTCTCTTGTAGGTTGGTGGCTACAAAGAAGCAGAGGATATTGGTTTCTCCTGTAGGTTGGTGCCTACAAACTAGTAGATGGGATTGCAGTCTCTTGTAGGTTGGTGCCTACAATTTGATGTAATAGTAGTTTGGTGCTTATAAGATATTTCATATAAATAATTTTTGTGGTTTTTACTTGTAAGGGTTTCCACAATTATCTCATGTTATGTGTTTGGTTTATGAGATTGATGTTTTATGATGTTTGAATGGAATTAAATAGGCAAAAATTGTCATTATATTGATTCACCCACCCTCTTAGTATAGTTGTGAAATCCAATATTTAATCTAAATTAGGAAGGATCGATAGATTGTGGTGTAGTTATGGTTGTAGGTAGAATGATTTCATATGAAGTACCATGAATCATGTTGATGGTATAGGGGAATTATGGTATGGATGTGGTGTTAGGTCTTGCAATGTCAGCATTGGATACAGTGTCAATATTTAATGTTTCTTATCCAGGGTGGAATGGCTATCATGTGTGGTGAATACATGTAAGTGGACAAGTTGGGAAAGAGATAAATTGGAGTGATCGTGGTGAAATTTTTATGAAGGGGTAAGTAACTTAATGAAATATGTGTATGCATGCAAAACCGTAGCTCAACGACTTTCCCATATGCTTGGTTGTATTCATGCGTATGATGACAATATTCATTGTTGCAATGTATTACTGATTTGGCCATGTTGTAATGTATTGGTGTTGTAGTAAGGTGTGAACAAAGACAAAGAGTGATGTTGTAGCCATCATGAACTGTTGTATCAAAACACAAATAGAGCGTGATGTTTCATCCATAAAGTAGTGTTATAGTAGCATGGAGTCGTATATGGATCTGACACATGTTATCTAAGTTGGTTTTTATGAGGCCACATGGTGACTATTATGCTAGCAATTTGGTCACCTCCATCAATGGCACATGAATTTTTTGTTGCCCTAGTGTTGAAGACCTTGAATGAGTATTGTAGCATTGAATGTTTTTGCAGCAATGATCACCCACTAGTGTTGCAGAATACAACAATATTGCGTTGCAACAACATGTGGTGTAATAGCAACAATGTTATGCTACAACAACCATGTTATTCTATTATTAGTTAAGTGTCGCAGTAGTAGGCTAGTAGCATTGTGTTGCAACAACTTGTTTATGGTATTTCGAGACTTGCAATTAAAAAAAAAAAACACTAGAGAGATTTATATATTTATATATGGTTTTAGTGTGGATATTTTCTTTGGTGGAATATCTCTTAATCATTTTTGGCCCATCCATTATTGATGTTCCTTGAAAAAACCTCCTTGGACAACAATTTCATATACAATTAGAATATGTGCCCATTATCCATTAATGGAGTTCTAGCTTTATTAGTGGTTTAGATTTTTACGGTCCCATTGTCGTACATAGTATTGATCTCCTATGGAACCAACCATTTTGTATAAAATTTCCCATTGAAGTCCTTGAATCTCATGCCAAATAGCAAACTACAGTACCTAATGAAGAATTCCTTCTTCTTTATGAACTTGTCATGCCATGTAGCCCTTCGTTGTTGAATAAAAAATGCATAATGTAAGGAGGCCTAACAAAGCTCATACAGTTCACTGATCTAATGGGGAAACTAAAGTTGTGCTTCAGATATGACCACGCCCAATTGAAGTGTAAGTCTTAAAGTTTTCACTTCGATCAAAGTAGGAATGATAACTCGCTTCCCATACTTGAGCTGGTATGGAGTACACCATGTGGTTCTATACGTCCATAAGGCCTACAAAATTTTATCCGCATGTATATATAGTTTTAATGTGGATATTTTATTTGGTGGAATATCTCTTAATCATTGTTGGCCCATCCATTATTGATGTTCCTTGCAAAAACCTCCTCGGACAATAGTTTTGTATATAATTGGAATATGTGCCCATTAGCCATTAATGGAGTTCTAGTTTTATTAGTGGTTTAGATTTTTATGGTCCCATTGTCGATTTTGTACAAAAATTCCCATTGAAGTCCTTAAATTTGGAGCCAAATAGCAAAGTCCATTACCTAATAAAGAATTTCTTCTTCTTTATGAACTTGCCATGCCATGTAGCCCTTTTTTGTTGAATAAAAGATGCATGATGTAAGGAGGCCTAACAAAGCTCATTCAATTCACTAATCTAAGGGGGAAACTAAAGTTGTGCTTCAGATATGACCATGCCCAATTGAAGTGTATTTCTTAAAGTTTTCACTTCGATCTAATTAGGAAAGATAGCTTTCTCCCATACACGAGATAGTATGGAGTACATCATGTGGTGTTCCACCATGTGGTTCTATACGTCCATAAGGCCTCCAAAATTTTATCCACTCAATCCCTGATATGTGGTTGAACAAACTTTGTTAAAATGGTCTCAATTATTTTATTTTTCTATTCCACATACTTGTTGTCCGATGGGTGATATGGTGTTTTATCCTTTGTTTAATCTGGTAAAGGTTTGTAATGGTTCTAAAATGTTTTGCGATGAATTAACCACCTCCATTCATGAAAATTTCCATGAGTATCACAAATTTGATGAATATTTCTCCATGGATAAATTATGTCACTACATACTCTATAGTTGTAATGAGTGTTTTTGCTCCTGTCTATTTTGTAACATAGTTTGTGCAAACCAGGTTGTAGGAGTCCTGCTAAGACAAAGGGTTAATATGCGGCCCCTATGAAATCAAGGGCCTACTTCTCAAATGGCTCCACCACTAGTTGTGTTTTTAGAATTATTTCATCTGATTGAACTAGAAATCACATCCTTGCATATCTATCACACATTTTTACGTACTCCTTGGCATCATTGAAGATAGTCAACCAATAGTACCTGAGGTGGAGTACTTTATAGCACATCCTCTTGTCTACAAAGTGTCCTCTGACAGGGTCCATCATGCTATGCTTTTAGGATTTCATAAATTTCATCTTCCCTCACACATCACTAAATGATGAGGTATGGTCCTATGTAGAAAAGACATCCTTCAATCTAGAAGTACATGTTTCTTTACTTGATGATTTTTCATCGCCATTTTGGAGACAGTTGTAATGGGATTTTTCCTGTAGCCAAGCATCTAACAACATCAAAAAACCATGGTGCATCAATAGATACTGCAAAAATATCTTCATCAGGAGAAATGTTCTCAATCGGTGGTGCATTCCCATCATTGAAAAGTGGAAATGAAATTAGCAAAAACATTGTATTTATTGGGTTTATCCATGATGGTAATATCAAATTCTTGTAACAATAATAACCATTTGGTCACCTTACCATTGGTGATAGTTTTATTCATCAAATATCATATAGTAGCAAGATTAGTTTATACAATTATGTAATACTTAGTTTTATCATGGTGAAACTTATATATAACATGGATGATAGCAAGGAATTATTTTTCCATCATAGTGTAGTTTATTTTAACAGTGGTGAGATTGTTACTGATTCTTGAAAAATGGTGTAGTTGCGAGCGGTATTTTCATTAGAAATTAAAGGAGAAATCTCATAATTTTGACTTTGACCATGTCGGCCTCATAAAGGACAAGTCGGCCAACATGTGTGAAAAGACACCTCCTAAAAAATATATATAAGGCATCATTGGAGCTCATTTTGGCATCTCATCATCACAAATTTTTGCTTTTACTTGCATTAACTTGGGTTGTTTTGGATCTATTTGACCGAGTTCTTGGTTGTTGAAGAAGGCCAAAAAGTTGCAGATGATCATTGCCCTGTTTGACCAAATTTCTGGCTCATTGACTAGAAGGTTTGATTGAGGAATTTGACTAAGGATTTCAAGGATTATGTTGATTGAGGTTAACCAAAATTTTTCCCTCCTATTTCAAAGCTTCCATAGGCCAAAACTTGACCCTACTTGTTGGAAATACTAAGAGGGGGGTGAATCTGTATTTCTTATCAATTATTATTTTATTAATATTTTCAGGGAATAAACAACATATAAAACATCAACAAATCAAGAGAACAATTCACTAGAAGTTTTTAGGTGGAAACCCTTCTGGAAGAAAAATGACTAAATTCTTTTATAATCATTTTGTGACTAAATAATGCTTCATCTCCAACTAAAGAGGGAAGCCCCAACTCCCTAGTACTCTAGAAAAGCATTCAATTTTCCAGCTCCAACTAAAAGGAGACACCAACACCCTAGTTTTATCAGCTAATGTTGAAACAATGCTCCAACACCCTTGTAAGCTCCAAATTTCCCTAGAACCACTCTACCACCCAAAAGCATTTTCAAGCTACAACCTGAAGGTGACTTCAATCGCCTACTTAGCACCACCCAGCCACCCTGAAAATGATAATAGATTAGACAGCTCCTGTACCAGGGACAATGACCCACTTACAAGATATTGTGACCTCCTGTACTAGGGAAAATGACCCACGTACAATGAATAGACAACTACAAAAGATATACCAATGAACTCCCAAAAACAAAACCCTTACTCTCGAAACCTTACTGCAATAGTGACAAAAACCCTTTCTATAGGTGTAGAACTTCAATGATAGGATAATGCAACCCATACTGCTATATTGTTGCACAATGATGAGTCAAAATATGAAACCCTTATTGCCAGCCATAGAATGATAGAGTATTGCTACAAATTGATATTATTTGAAAATACTATTGCAAGATGTAATTGTTAATCCTTGATTACTGTAACAAATATATAATGATGCAATTGTTTCAAACAACCTGCTCAACCCAGACTTCCATCACAAGTATATATTACATCTTTATCCCTCAAGAATTAGGGTACTTATGTACTTTTATCATCAAATAATAAGGATTGTATCAGCATGTCCAAATCTTCAAATTCTAGTCATACCTTTAGATCAAAGGTCGAATCATTCAAGCACAATTTCACAAGTCTATGATATACACCAGACATGTTCCGAAGGAAGGTAGTTTTAAGCATCTCTAGGCCTGCGGCAAGGAAAAATCTCTAGGCCTTCGCTTATGCAGTCAAGGTTTGCGTAAATTTCCAGGCCTTCACTTATGCAGTCGAGCTCCGACTCAAATCTGAGGATTATGACAGTGGGATCTGGGATTGTAGGGGAGGTCTGGCTAAGCTCGATATCTTACAATGAATCAGCAGCACTGCTTTGGATCAAACGTCCGCAATTTGGAATGAAGGCAATGTGCCCAGCAGCATGCTTTTATCAAAGCTAGGATTAAAAGGCTTACTGAGACTCTGCGGCTGGGTTCTAAATCTAATCTTCTGCAGTTAGATCTAGATATAGATCTAATCTTTTGCCTTATTTCTTTGCAGCTGGGTTCTAAATCTAATCTTCTGCAGTTAGATCTAGATATAGATCTAATCTTTTGCCTTATTTCTCTGCCGCTGGGTTCTAGATCTAATCTTTTGCGGCTAGATCTAGATCTAATCTTCTGCCTTATTTCTCTGTAGTTGGATCTCAGCTCCCACGTTGTGTTTCGACACTCTCTGTTGTCTCACGTTGTAGGGTTATCAAAGACAACAACCAATTTCATAGATGAACCACCTATTCAATCTTCTGCGGCTAGATCTAGATCTAATCTTCTGCTTTATTTCTCTGCAGCTGGGTTCTATGGGCAAGTAAAATATGGCTCCTAGCTTCGTGAAAATAGATGGTGGCTCAGTTCCATATGCTTTTGGAGGGAAAGCTCCTGCCCATATCGTCAGTGAAGCCCCAAATCCCACTGTCCAGGTAGTCCATGCCTCACTCAATGAGGCTTTGAAGTTTTCCGAAAGTGCCCTAATCTGTCGGTTCAATGGTTTTTGGCTGATCAGGAGCTCAAGACCAAGTGTCAAAAATGCTTAGTTTTGAAAGTGATCAAAACTAGTTTGAACCTGAATGAATGGATAGGTCTCATCCTCCTGATTTCGACGCCATGAACGAATCGAAAAATGGTCTTCGTATGAGGAAGTTATGCCAAAAAGAAAAATTGTCCAATAACACTGAAAATTTTGAATTTAAAAAAAATAAAATAAAATAGAATATTCCATAGAATATTCCTTTTGGGCAATGAATGGCAAGTTGCCACGTGGTAGGCCCGAAGGCCACCACGTGGTGTAGCTGACTCCAACAGGGTGGATGGGCATATATCAAAAATTTTGGCAATGCAACAGTTTGAACCCACGACCTCGTGCCTGTCAAAACAATGCTTTACCATTTTTAAATGTTGTAATACATTTGGGCGGGACCCACCCATACAAGGGGCCAGCCCCCATACCACATGCCCACAACCCATAACCACGAGCCATATCCCTAAACTGCTGGTGTTTCAAACAATTTAATGGTTATGCAACGTTGTTCACATTCCGCGGAATTCCAGGTGTAACATGCAGTTTAACGGTAGTCCAACCAAACTTCTACCACGGAATCCAGTCACATGTGCCTTTAACAAATAGTTAATCCGACGGTCAAGGGTTGTTTGGCAGCGGAATTGGCAGAGGCGCCAAATTTTGGCGGTCCCACCATATTTTGCGGGCCTATCTGGCCTTCAACTAAAGTTAACTGGAATTTTTCTAGGGCAGACTGACAGAAACTTTAATGAGCCATAACTTTAGCTAGGAAAGTCTTTTTTTGTACGATTTTTTTTTTTTTTTTTGAGTAATCAGATGATTCTAAAGCCATTGGTACAGGTTAGAGAGCAATAAGAGGTCGTTTGCAGGTGTTTTTGCTCCGTGGAAGTTTTAGGAGCCACCAGGGCTCAATATTGTGGGAGCTGTATAGGGTTGCAGGTACCCATTGGATGAGAACCAGTGGTCATTCCTGACTGATTTGAGCATTCTGAATCCATTTTTACAGTTCGTTTCACCTGTTAAGGCTTGTATTCAGCTGTACAATCATTTTTAGCTTTTAATCAAATCAAGGTAATGGCCATTTGGGAGCCTTGGACCCAGCAAATGTAGCCTGGGAGGGGTGACCTACTTCATCAACTTATTTTACATCTATGGTTGAGTTATTTTGCAAAACAAATCTGTTTTAGTGTGTAAATAGAAAAAGGAAATAATTCTACTATACTTAAATGGGTCATAAACAGTTGAAATTTTCATTTGTTTTTAAATGCAAGCCAAGTACATCATGTTAACATTTATATTTACTGAATTGAACACCTTGCTAAGCATTTCAAGTAGTTTCAAATTTAGATGATTAGTTGCGGCTAACAACTCTCCACAATTGGATCTCGGAGTTATGGAAGCCTGTCATTTCTGATGAAATTAACATCTACCCCTGTGCTAGGGGCTTCTTTATAGTAGATTTTGAAAATCCTGAAAGCAGACAATGTATTCTAGATTCCGACCCTTGGTTTTGGGAAAACTCAGGCCTATTCATGAAGCCATGGAACCCATCATTCGATCCCTCAACAGCAGTTAGAACCTTAGCACCAGTTTGGGTGAGATTTCCAAGCCTACCCTTGCATCTATGGAATCTCTCCTCACTAAAATCCATTGGAAATGCAATTGGGAAATTTTACTGTAGGTGCCTAGAAACAGAGGAATATGCCAGAACCACCTATGCATGCATCTGTGTGGAAATGGACTTCAGCTCCAAATTCCCAGTTTAAATAAACCTAACAAGTAAAGACTATGTGTGCAACCAAAAACTCGATTATGAAAGTGTTCTCTTTAGATATCGATCCTTCTTTGAGACAGGTCATCTAGCCAAAATTACCCAAAAGCCTCCTAGAAAAATTATGCTAGAAAAAGCCACCACATATCTACATGGTGGGAAGGAGCACAAAAAGAACACTACACTGTCATCAAAGAAGAATACTCTAGAGAAAACTCTGAATCACAAGAAATCAGGGAAGAAAGAAACAACTCTCAAGACAAGTAGGGAGAAAGCCCCGCCCAACAACAAAAAAGTGAACTCGACGACCCCTCAAGCATCAAAAGTTATGAGGATTCGAACACAACACAAAATAAATCTTCATTTAACAACAAATTAGATCTCCTAGACCAAACTTCTTCTCCGACTATCTTCAAAAGGACGAATACAATAGATCGCGAAGCTAAGACACTAATGTCCCAAGAACCAGAAGAGATGAAGGAGATGCAAGATAAAGGAGGTTGGAAGACCATAGAGAAAAAAAATAAAGCTACAGCACCAATCTTGCCAAGAAATATGAGGAGCTAAACAATTAAAAACTAAGAAAATTATAGGTCCGATAGACCAATTTAGTCTCAGTGGATGTTAACCACTATCATCATCATCAACTAACCATTCACTTCAAAGGTTTGAAAGACTTGCTCCATTGGATCATACTTGTGCTACAATGATCTTCCAAAATTAAGCTTAATTCCTTTTGCTAAGACTGTAGTCAAATGTATAAGTATGTATATTTATCTAATTCTATGCCATGCAAAAACTTCAGAATAGCGAGACAAACAAGCCACTAGGCCAAGGATTTCAAAGAAATAGTCACAATGATTAAGAAATATTTGTATTGTAATAGTATTGTCTCACCAACAGGCATCAACTCAAAGGAAGACCAAATTCAAGGAGTAATCATGTCACTGTTATCAACTTAAATTTGGCTCAGACCTTCACTGTAGGTTGGCCAAGAACTGCGTCAAAATACTTAAGAATTTTCTTGCCATTTCAGAGTGATTTATTCAAATCATAGGCACTTTTAGAAGCTCCAAACCCCAAAGACAAATCTCACCAAGGCTGCAACATTTAAAGGTCAATTTATAGCTTGGATGCTTAAGATTTTACACAAGAGTTAGCACTATTTAGGGTTGAACCATACCACAATTTAAGTGCCCAGAAGGTTGTTAGATAAGGATGCCATAAGTCTAATTAGGTCATTGTTTTAGCTTCACATACCTCTTCATTAGTCTAGAAAGACACTCTCTTATGCTCATAATTTAGATTCCAATAAATTCGTACAATACATACTTGTTCCTCAGAGCCGAAGTCTACATAAGTCTACAATCAAATAAGAGAAACCATTATCCCAAGAACATAACCAAAACATTCCAAAATCATGCCTCTCATCTGATTTGGAAATTCTTCACAGGGCATAGAATATCAGAGCAAGATTACTCAATGGATTTACATTAATTCCATGCTTAGGAGAGCTAATCGAATGCCCTTATATAGTTTTTGAGGGGCTCATAAGAAGCCACTAAAATTGTTATTTTAGAGGGATATTTTGAATTTGATATTCAAATTTTGGAGGGAAAAACCCATTTGAGGGTTTTTGAATTTTGAAATTTAGTTTCCTTCGGTGCCAAAACCCTCACATGCCCTTGGTTTTTAAAAACCAAATATTTACAATCGACTCTTTGCAACAAGAAAAATAATTTTAATTCTTGGTGACAAACCTTATAACATGAACATTTTTGTTGGCCAACAAAAAGTTTCCACATCATCAGCCTTTGGGGTTTATGCCCATATTATGGTGGCTTCATCTTCAAACAAACATAACTCCCAAATCATGAAGGCTCTCGTGGCATGCCACATACCACTGGAATCAACTCGACGAGGAGAATCCAACAAATATTATCTAGATTTGAAAAGTTATGATTTTCCATGTCATGTTGGTAAAAAAATGTGTCGCATCTTCTGATGCTTCTTAGGTTGACATCAATGGCAACCACATTTGAAAACTCCTGTTGCAGATTTGGGTTTGACTTGGACATTTTGAGGTCAGATTTGGAATCTTGTTGGAATATTCTTTGATGTACTGTTGATGAACATAATTTCTCTTTCTTAAGGAAATATTGGTTTGGTTTTTTCCTTTGTGGGTTTTTCCCTAGCTTGAAGCCTAATTTGTGGTGTCTCTTGTCTCTTGTTTATTGTTCATGTGATTTAAGTTGCTCTATTGATGAAATTGAATGGTTGAAGTTTCTCATGTATAACTAGTTTATGATTGGAATGCACAAAGAATATTGAATATATCATGGGAAGTAGTTATCAATTTTGAAAACCTACATTAGTCTTGGATGCACTAGAAAATCAACATGGGATCAAAGCTTTGGTGAAGGGAAAGAGTTTTCAAATCACCTTGAAGAAGCATTGATAGCACCTTTAGAGAGTTTGGATTCTTCATCTTCTGATTTTGGTTGGTCATATTCATTATCTTCATCATGAATTCCTTCATAAATACCAAGAACAATCTTGAAGGAGATACTAATTACAGGGCATGGAACGCGAGGATTGATCTATTTCTTGCAAGGCATAATGTTTTGGGCATTGTTATAGGTAAATTTATTGAACCAGCTAATCAAGAAGGGAAAGAAAAATTTCAAGAAGATGAAATCTTGGCAAGAAGCATCATTATAGAATTTGTTACGGATAATATAATTGCCTATATTTTTTATCATCAAACATCCAAGGGAATGTATGATACCATCATTGGTTTGTACACAATCAATAAAATCAATAAATCTATAAACTTAAGGGGTCAACTTCACAATATCAAGATGACAAATAATAATATAGTGGATTCTTATTTTGTAAATATATCTCATATAAGATATCAACTCAAGGTCATTGGTGAAGAAGTATCTAACAAAGAATTAGTAGTTCTGGATTTGGGTGGTTTTCCTAGATATTGGGATCCTTTTGGAGAAATCGTCAATGCAAGAGAGAATGCACCCTAATTTGATAAGTTATGGGCTTCCTGCACTCGAGAAAAATAAAGACTTCATTCAAGAGACCCTATTGAAGATGTAGATGAAGAAGCTTTAGAAGCTCATTCCAAGAAGAAGAATAAAAGAATAAGTTATGGTAGAAGAGGATCTCCTCCCTCTCAAGATAGAAGAGATAAAAGAGAGAGAGTATACTTGATTAATGTTAAATGATATCATTGTCAAGCATATGGTCATTATCATGATCATTGTCCTCAAAGAAATCAAAGGGGTGATTATCAATGGAATGGAGATCGAAATACTATGTTTCTAACCTTGATGAATCAAAAAGGAGGCCCAAAAAAAGAGAGAATAATGAAGAATACTCATTTTATTCCGCTTTTGCATGTGCCATTGCAGGTCATGATGAAATATGGTTGGTGGACAGTGGTGCCTTTAGGAAATGACTAGGAATCATAATCATCTCAATAAATTGGTTGAAAAGAAGATAGCACAAAGAGTGGAACTTGGAGACAATGGAAAATACGAAGTCAAAGGTATTAGCTCATCAACCTTTCAATTGGATTTAGGAAGTAATGTTAAACTTAATATATTTTATACGTTCCTAGTTTTAAGAAAAAACTTGTTTTCCATCTCATCTCTTGAAGACATGATATATAATTGCTTTTATAGATGGACAACTCTTTGTATGGAAGAAGGATACCTCTTTTGAATCTTCCAAGGTTGTTGGTGTGAAAATTGGAGGCCTATATCATCTCCTTTGACATTCAATTCAAGCTTTGCTTCATAACACCACTCATCTATGTGAATTATGGCATCAAAGGTACACTCATATTCACTATTAAGCTTTAATTATAATGAAAGGTTTTGTTAAGGGTGTACCAAAAATCAAGGTTGATGATGTTGAAATTTGTAAGGGATGTGTTGTTGGGGAAAATGTGAAAGGAAGATGTACTAGCAGTGATAGTAGATCCAAAGGAATCTCAGATCTTGTGCACTCTGATGTTTGTGGGCCTATGTTTGACAAGGCCTTGGGTGGCAACTTGTATTATGTATCTTTCGTTGATGATTATTCTCGTAAACCATATATTTATCTTCTAAGATTTGAGGATCAAGTATTTGAGAACTTTCATGCATTCAAAGCTCCATTTGAAAATGTTCCAAGAATGAGGATCAAGACCTTAAGGTCTGATAATGGTGGCGAATATAAATCCAAGGAATTGATTGATTTCTGTAGGGATGTTAGAATTAAGAGGGATCTAATAGTTCCCTAATGTCCTCAACAAAATGGAATTGTAAAAAGGAAGAATAGGACCATTATGGAAGTTTCCAAAGTTATGCTTCATGATCAAGAGTTACCAATGTTTCTATTGGAACATAGTTACCGATCAAACGAGAAAATGAATTGGTACCCCTTTTTCTGAGGTAGCAAAAAATCACTCAATTTTGAAAAGTGGTGATGCCATAATACAATTTTTTTTTTAGCATATTTTTGGCACTTTAAATTTTCTTATGTATCAAGTATAAACATTTTTTTTAGATGTTTACTGATTTTCACGCTGATTTTGAAAAGTGTTGATTCAACATCAGCCCCCTTTTTTTTAAAGGGGTTTGATTTTTGACAACTTTAAATTTTCTAATGCCTTTCTTCTTGTAAGATATATATATATTTTTTTTAAAGTGTATTTTTGTGTTTTCATTTTTCTTTTCAATTTTGTTTGTAATGAAATCTTAATTTTTTTCCTGTAGTTAACAAAAAAAAAAATATGTTCAATATTTTTAAAGTTACTATTTTCTATATGTTTATGTATTTTAATTAATATTTCAATGGACATCAAATAATTGTCACTAAAACACAGTGATTTTAAACATTAACAAAAAATACACATTTTTTATATAAATATAATGGAAAAAAATACACATTTTCAGATTTTTTTTTGTCAAAAATGACATGTCAATTAAATGATTTTTATGGGAAAATCCTAACAAAAAAAATTAAAAAATAGCATTTTTTTTATGAATTTTATGTTAAAAAATAATAAACATAGTTATCGATCAAACGAGAAAATGACCTAGTACCCATTTTTTTGAGGTAGCAAAAAATCACTTGATTTTGAAAAGTGGTGATTCAGAATAAACATTTTTTTTGGAGCATATTTTTGGCACTTTAAATTTTCTTATGTATCAAGTATGAACATTTTTTTTAAATGTTAGTGATTTTCATGTTGATTTTGAAGAGTGTTGATGTTGCATTAACGCAATTTTTTTTAGAGGGTTTATTTTTGACACTTTAATTTTTTTTATGTATCTAGTATGAACATGTTTTTTTTGTTAGTGATTTTCATGCTGATTTTGAAAAGTGTTGATGCAACCTCAACACAATTTTCTTTAGAGAGCTTATTTTCGACTCTTTATTTTTTATGTATTTAGTATGAACATTTTTTTTGTTAGTGATTTACATCTTGATTTTGAAAAGTGCTAATGCAATATCAACCATTTTTATTTAGAGGGCTTCTTTTTTACACTTTAAATTTCCGAATGTGTTAAGTGTAGATTTTATTTTATTTTATTTTATTTTATTTTTTTTTATTATTTTTTATTTTTTTTTAATGTTGGTGATTTTTCATGTTCATAAAAATAAAAATTAATAATAATAAAATAAAAACAAAAATTAAACTTTATTTAAAAAATAAAAATAATACAAAAAGAAACAATTTAAGAAAATAAAAACAATAAAAAAAAAACACAAAAAAATAAAACAAAATTCAAATATTGAAAAAAAATAAGAACACAAAATTAAAATAATAATAATAATAAACAAGTTTAAAAAAAAAAAAAAAAAAAAAAAAAAAAAAAACATGACAAAAAAAAATCAAATATTAAAATATATAAAAAAAAGACAAAAAATAAAAACTGTAAAAATGTAAAAAATAAAAAATCAAGAAATCAAAATTTACTCGTAAAATTTAAACTAAAAAATAAAATGGAAAATATTTAAAAAATACAACATAATTTAAGGGAAAAAAAACTAAAAAAAAAATTTAATTAATGTAAAAAGGTGATGGTGATGGTTAGTCATGGAGGAAGGCAACGAGAGTGAAAAATGTTTCTCTACGTGAAGGAGAGGAGTTGAGGATCAAATGAATATTTTCATACTCAAGGGGTGATTTCTAAGGAGAAACTTAACTTCGATTTGGTTTCGGTGTTTGAAGTGGCATCGTGTTTGCATATTGTAGAGTTCATGAAATCCTTCAACGATAAAGAGATGTACAAAGAGGTCTTTTAATTGAATACCAAATATGAGTATGTAGTGTTTCAGTTTCATATGGATTGATAGTGTATTATGTTATTTCCTTATAGCCATGCACGAAGTTACCAAGGAATATTAGTTTTATTTTATTTGTTTGTTTAGATATTAACACATTCCTACAGATATGGAAATGGTGAGAATGCAAACCGATGGGCGCCTCCCAATTTTCCAGAGGCATAACTACATGAGCATTTCTGACACCATCGGCCGCATTGTTTGCCAGGAGGGTGTCACTTCACTCTAGACAAGGTCATCCTTAATAGTCCGAAGGGCCATGATCATGACATACTTGTAACTAACCTCCTATGATCAGATCAAGGAGACCATCGTCACCCATGACATTATGAAGGATGGTTTGGGCATTCATGTAATAGCTACCTTCAGTGCAAAGTTTGTGGCTACTGTGGCTTCAAATCCCATGGATGTTATCAAGACTTGAATTATGAATATGAACCCTAAATTAGGACAACCGACACCTTATTCTGAAGCCCTGGATTATGCCATGAAGACCATAAAGGCATAAGGCCCTATTTCTCTTTACAAGGGATTTTTTCCCACTATGATGAGACAACATCCTTTTAACATCCTTTTTTTCATCACTTTAGAGCAAGTCAGGAAGATTTTCAAGGATTCTGATATTTACATTCTAGTTTCACTTTCACTAAGTTAAGGGGAGCTTGATCCATCACTGGAAGGGAGATCCTGGGTGAGAAGGAAGCCTTCTCCATCCTTCTACCTATGGATCCTTCAAGTGGTCGTGGGCCTTCATTCGGCCAGTAAATTACCACACCAACCATACAGAAAGAATGGTGCAGGAACCCAATATGCAAATATATGCTCTCCAAACATTCTTCGGCTAGTATCAAACATTTAAGGGACAAACGAGGTATGCCCGCCTAACCCTTGTTGGACAAGATGGGGATGGCCTGAGCGTTTCTCCAAGATAGGATGTTTGTCTCAACTTGTTTGAACATGTCGGGCAAACTTTCATTTTTAGAGGTGGGTTGGAAAAAGATATTGAACATATGATAATCCACCAACTTGGAACGATAAGAGGTAAGAGGTGGGCAGAACAGTCCACATAACTCCATCAACCAACATGTCTAGTACATTTCATGGGGATCCCAATGAAAGTGTAACCATTTAACTAATGTTTATGCTTATGGCGTTCGACTCACTATTTTGTATATCCCACTTACTGGGATATCCATCCATTCCAGAACACAGTCATGTACGGTACTTTCATATGCTAGGGATCACTCAGTTCAATTTTCCCATTTGTAGATAGTAGAACTATTCTTAAGTGATATCCCTCAACATAGCAAGTAGCAGCTCACCCCAGTTTGCCAAGGATTCAACCACGTCCCGCAATCAAATCAATAGTTATGCGGGTGTGCTTAAAAAAAAA
>APFE030708945.1:38537-70909 GCA_000404065.3 Pinus taeda
TATATATAATATTTTTTTATGTGGTTTTTCCCCGAAAACTACAAAATTTCCCCAAATTCACCTGTAAATAGTCAAGATAGAAAGAAAACTAACCTTTAAAATGCCTAAAACTCTCGTTGAATGTGCTACCTATGACAATGCATCTCCTCCGCAAAATCGCTCCAAACTTTTTAACAAGACCGAAAAGACTTGATCTGATGTGATGAATAGAAACGATGAATTTTATTTTATAGCGATAATTGCAGGATTGATTTATCGTTTCTTGAATGTGGGATTAAACTTAAAATTAAAACAACAAATATAAGTAAATATATAGCTTTAGGTAGTTTTCATTCATTATGCGATTATATATATATATATTATAATACTATTATAATATATATTAAAAAATCAACTTAAACTACATAGATCAATGTTAAATAATTTAAATAGAAAATTTATTTTGAGTTTCTATCAATATTTTGAATAGAAACTAGGGTGAAATTTTCCAAAACCAAAAGTTTAGTAATATGATTTCAAGTAAATTATAGATGAAATTTTTGGAGGGAAATATTTTAAAACAAAATTTAGGAAGACAAATTTTCAGTGAAATTTTTTGGGGGCAAACTTTAGAGGGAAAATTTTTGGCGAAAAAATTGGGGGGAAAACTTTAGAGGGAAATTCTCTATCTCTAAGTTATATATTGTCATTGGGAGATAGTGCATTTGTATCATTCGACATCTTTTGGTTGAAGGTCATGGATTCTTCTGATAGTGAAGATTTTCTTTCATTAACATCGACAACTTCGTCATGCAACAACTCTATTCATTTTGATGAATGGAATAGGAATTCTTTCACTATAAATAGAGAGACAAATTTTCCACTTGGTCTTAATCCTAAGGATGATGAGGGTTGTTAGAGAATTATATATTACAGAGCAATGGAACACATAAAATATTGCAGAAATATAAACACAGAAAAAGCATAAAACAAGAGAGACACAGATATACGTGGTTCACCCAGTTTGGGCTACATCCACGGAGAAACAGCCAGTCCTTCTTTTATTACATTATCCAGCAAGTTGAAGAGATACAACCTATAGCAGATCCGTTGTAACACCCTCCTTGCCCTCAATCTCCTCTCTCTTCCTTACTCAGAATCAGATCTACATAAACACAATACAATTCCTTCATATATAGTGAGGGGTTGCCTTCTAAAGCAAAAAATCATAAATTAAACATAACTTCTACCGTCATATCATCCACCTAATGAACAACCCAGATTGACTAGAAATTACTAGACTTTTACAAGGCAATTTTACATCTATTTTTAGTTTCGGGGGCACTGCCCCCGAACCCCCACTAGGAGAATGCTGGCCCTCGGACCCCCGCAGGGGGACAAGTCCCCCCCACATGTAGGGGTGTACAGTCTTCTTGGGGTATATATCCAGTTGAAACCTTTGAATACAGAAGATAATCAGGCTCCACACCCAACAGAGGGCAACGTTGATGAAGGGCAAAAAAAATAATTTCCTATGAATAGAGAGTCAATTTTTCCACTTCCTCCTACTCCTAAGGATTATGAGAGCACCACTTATGAAGGGGGGATGAAGAATTTCCAAAGTCAAAGTTTCCACATAGTCCTAATCCTAAGGATTATGAGAGCAACACTGATGAAGGGGGTGATGAAGAATTTCCCAAGTTAAAGTTTCCACTTTCTCCTGATCATAAAGATTATGAGAGCACCACTGATGAGGGGGGGGGAAGACTTTGAAGAGTCAAAGTTTCCACTTCCTCCTAATCCTAAGGATTATGAGAGTACCACTGATGAAGGAGGGGATGAAGAATTTTCAAATTCAAAGTTTCCACATAGTCCTAATCCTAAGGATTATGAGAGCAGCATTGATGAATGGGGGGATGAAGAATTTGTAGAGTCAAAGTTTCCACATAGTATTAATCTTAAGGATTATGAGAGCAAGACTGATGAACGGGGGGATGGAGAATTTGCAGAGTCAAAGTTTCCACATATTCCTAATCCTAAGGATTATGAGAGCACCACTAGTGAAGGGGAGGGCGAGGATGAACAATTTCCAGTAAATAGAGATTCAAAGTTTCCACTTAGTCGTAATCCTAAGGATTATGAGAGCACCACTGACACAAGGGAGGATGAATAATTTCCATTAAATATAAATTCAAAGTTTCCACTTGTTCTTAATCCCAAGGATTATGAAACCACCATTGATGAAGGGGAAGATGAAGAATTTCGTGCAAATGATAATTTGACTATGAATATAGTCTCATATTTTCCACTTAGTCATAATCCTAAGGATTATGTGAGCACTAGTGATGAAGGGGAGGATGAAGAGTTTCTTACAAATGATCATTTTAGAGGCACAAATGTCAATAATGCATTTTCTCTGAGTGAGTGTTTCAAAGGTAGTCATGGTGATGATGAATTGAGTCCTCCATGGGAGGTTTTCAAAAGCGGGGATGAAGATGGTGAAGAATTTCCTTCATGTGAGGATGGTAATGAATATTTTCCAAGCAATGATGGTGATGAATTTTCTAACTATCTTCGTTAGTATAATATTCCTCCTATTGATGATGAAAATGCCTCTCTAGATAATAATGAAATGAGGGAGATGTTGCAAGCAAATATTGTATCTAGGAGTAGGAATAGGCCTTTTCATATCAATCCAAAATATTCCAGTTATACAAGGGTTAGGACAGAATATCTCGCAAGTAGAAGTTTTGTCGGTGATCTGATTTCAAGTGAATGTTGTCGAAAGGATTGCTTGAAACATATGGATTTCAAGTTTGCTTTCGAGCAAAGGAGGAAATATTTGTCAATGAATAAAAGCATGCAAAATTTATTTTTAGTGGGTTGTACGGAATCTACAATTGCAGGTTATGATTATCATATTGGGAATGTATTGATATGTAGAAAGGCTTTCAAAATGTTGCATTCAATTGGTAATTTTCATTTGTCAAGAATCCAAGAAATACTAGAAAAAGACCATCCATATTATTCAGAAGTACGTTATAAAAGAGAGGTTGGACCATCAACAATGACTGCAATTTCATGGATGAAAGACTTCTTTTCAAAGCATGGAGAGTGTATGCCAAATAAAGACACAATACATATTTCAGATAATTTCTCAAGATGAGAAATCTACAACTTATACAGAGAATATGCAGAAGGTGCTGAAGGAGATGGTAATTTTATTACATATTCATATTTTACAAGGATATGGAGGAACAAATTCAAAAATGTTCGTATTCCTAAGAAGACAAGGATGGGGATTTGCAACACATGTGCTTCTCTTAAATAAAAAAGAGATAAATTTCAAGGGGCAGAAAGAGGTATGCATTCGTAACATTATTTTTAAAAATTGGATAGTTATCAACTATGAAAATATATTTATTAACAAATTTATTTTATTTTATGTGCAGATTCCATTGTCAAAGCACTTCAAGAGCATCGCAATCAGCAAACAAGTGAACCACAAGAATTGTATAAACATAGAAGAAAGTGTTATGATAATCCAAATAAATATTTGGGTTTGATAATTGATGGTATGGACCAAAAGAAAACACTTCTGCCACATTTTGCCTGCACGCCAAAAAAAAGTACAGGAAGAAAATTTTATTCAGCTTCACTTGGTTGGTTGTATGGCTTTAATGGGAATATGTTGCCAAGGGTTTACTTCACAACTCTAAATATTCATAATGATGCAAATCTTACCATAACTACAATCCATGATGTGCTTTCTCATTGGTCTGGCATTCTTCCGGAAGTGTTGTATCTGCAATTGGACAATACAAGCCATAAAAATAAAAATCAAGTTCTTTTTGGATATCTAAATATGCTTGTTCAATTGGGAATTTTTAAAAAGGTAAAGGTTGGTTTCCTTCTTGTTGGGCACACTCGTGACTATATTGATCAAATGTTTAGTCGTTTTTCAGTAACATTGAGGAGGAATAATGTTGGGAGCCTTCCATCATTAATTGAATGTATTAAGAAAGCATATATTCCAGAGCCTGTTTTTCATGTGCTGGAGGAAACTATTGACATGCAAAGGTTTATTTTGGGATTGCATGGTGAGGGGAAATGCATTGAACAACTTAATGACATTAACTTCCAGCATCAATTTTGTATCAAAAAAATTGATGGCAAAACACTTATATGGGGCAAGAAGTATTCAAATGTTGCAGAATGGGGGTCGTCGTTAGGTTTAGCATTTTTGAAGTTCATTCCAGATCTTCCAATATTTGCATCAAAGATAATATTATTACAATCAGTTGTTGAACTCAATAAGGCAAGAAGGCATAAGAGAGAGATAAATTATTCTGAATGTCTGGAAGAAATAAAAAAAATGTATTAGAGATACATATGACTACTTTGATGTTGTTGATTCAGTTTGGTGGGAGTCTTTTTTCAATGATCAAAGTGATATCATCTCAATATCAGGAAATGAATATACACTTTTAAAGGCTCCATTTATTTGGCCTCACAATATGCCAAATGAACAGGAGGAAAGACACATCGTTGAACAACAACAATCTCAAGGCATCATTAATTCTCAACAGGAATAGGAAAGAGAAATATATACTGGTTCTAGAAGATCGCGTGCACAACGTGAAGCCATGGAAGACCTCTATGGGGGTTCTATGCAAGATGTTAAGGAGGGTTGAATGATAGCAGTATTAGTAGATGGAGATCCACTTGGCTATCCATTTTGGGTTGCGAAGGTTATAAAATTCATTAAAGAAAATGAAGATATTACAACTGTTGAGGTACATTGGTATGCCACAAATACCCACCCATTCAATGGTGTGTACAAGCCAGAGATGGTAGTTGATAAACAAATTCACAAAAAGAGAAAAAGAAAGGGTAGAAATATAAAATGTCGCCACACAAGCCTATTAAAATTGGAGTATGCTGGCATACTTGTCTATGACTTCAATTTAACAAAGAGAGGAACTCTTTGCTTCAAGGCCATAGATATTTTGAAGAATTTTCTACCAGAAGGAACCGTGTTGAGATGGGAGTCTGCTAAACCTAGTCATAGATCTAGAAGACTTTTGAAACCTGAAATGGTGGGCATTCATGTTGACTTATATGGGGCTCTAGTTGATGAAAGAGAAGAATATGGGTCATCTTCATATTCATCCAATCATTCATCGGAAGATGTAGATTCTGATGGTGTGCCAGACCCTATGGATGATTTTGAATAAATGTCTAAGAAATTTAATGTAAATGAAGTTTGCATGGTAACTTGAAATAAATATTTTGACTTACATATGATCTTAAATGAATTTATGAGTCATTTCTGTGTTTTTTGATTTAATGTTTTGATTAAAATAAATTCATGTCTTTAGAGATGTTTGCATGGTAACTTGAAATAAATATTTTTGACTTCCATATGATCTTCTTATTTTTCCCTTGGAAAAAGTCGTAATTTTTATTAGTGAAAGAAAATTACATTTTGTAGATGCAAAATCATATGTTGTATGTGAGGCATGAATCCTAGCAAGTATGGGGTGTCAAAAATGGTGTACTCCACGTAGGGAGACACTGTACTTCATCACTAGCTCGATAAAAATACTCTACGCGGAGAGTATTATATGACAGTCATTTTGCAAGTCTAAATACTTATAAACATTAAAAATATTTACATAAACAAAAATAAGCAAGCTCCATCTGAACCTGTTTAATCTGTAAGGTCCATGAACGGTCTATGATAGTGTTGATAATGTGTGCCATCCCTTTATTCTTGGATCATCCAAGTCCCGACAGGCCTGTGCGCTACTTCCTTGGATAATAAATTGGCAGCTGTGTTGTGTTCCCTTTATATATGGTGACAAACAAAAGTGTCAAAATGAGTGAGGAATCAATGAGTCTCGTCTAAGATATGTCTCAAATTATATGAAGAGAAATTAGCAGTTTTATTAATCCAATTGCAAACAAGTTTTGAGTCCCCAAATAATTGTAGATTCCTGCATTGTTTTTCCAGGGCATATTGGATGACATATTTGGTTGTGATAAGTTCAGCAAAGTTATTTGTGCCCTACCCCACACCCATTTGTATATGAAAATGATGAGATCTAGAAAGGTGTAGAATGGCTCTACCCCCACAACCATTTTCCTGAGCTCAGCCATCGAAGTATGCCCATGGAAATGAGTGATTTATGCTTTTAGGGGTGATGTGCCTAGGAGTGGTGTTTGCTTCTTCCTCGGGAATGTTCTGATAGTCTGACAGAATGTGAGCCGAAATAGAGAGCCAATGAGAGGCAATGTTTTGAAATATTAATCAATTGCGGGCTATCCAAATGGTCCAACAGATGAGGAGTGGAAGATTTCTAACTTTTGTCGAAGTGGCAGCAATCTACCAAGCGTCCCAAGCATCCTTCACGGTCAAACCCTGCCATTGACATAGTGTGGGCATGTTCAATAGAATGGAATTCTAGAGCTCCTTTGCAGCCGGGCACGTGAGAAAAATATGGTTAATATCCTCATTGTTGTTCATGCACAGGAAACACCAGAAGGTTCCATGTAGAGCTCTTTTATTAAGTTGTCGCCTGTGGGTATCTTTTTCTTCAATATAGCCCACAGGAGTAGCCGAGTCCTGGGGGAACTTTTAACTTCCACATGCATCTCCACCAGTTTTCATATACTAGTGGTCTGTGGGTATCAATTATGATTAGATAACCTTATTTGGGGGAGTATCTCCTGTGCTTTGTAGGTGCCCAGATTAGCTCATCTTCTCCTTCCACAATTCCGATATGATCTTCGGTAAGAGCTTCTATATATTCCACCCAATGATGAATCCAGCGTTGTGGAATGTGTAGTTTTTGGCCAGATTTCCAAGCTTGTTGTGTAAAAGTGGAATGCTTTTTGTCCGCAATATGGCTTATATGGGTAATATCCATATTATTGAGGTGGTCCTTAAGCTCAGGAGGGAGCCTATGTGTATTTCCACAGCCGACCCATGGGTCTACCCCTATTCTTACTGATGTGCCTAATTGTATTCTCCATGTGAGTCCTTTGTAGATGATGGACATCGATTTTAGTACAAATTTCCAGATGATTGATATGCCAACTTTGTTTCCTTGTGTCTGCCGGAGCCAATCCATCAGGCTTATGGGAGCAATGTATTTTGAAATTGCAACCTTAATCCACGAGTTGTTGGAGGTAATTAGCTACCATCCAAGCTTGTCCACCAAAGTTGTAGAAAAGTCATCCATCCTTTTTATGCTCCATCGACCCCACTTCTTTGGGAGAGGAAGTGCCTCCCATTAGGCCCATGCAAATATTCTCCCCGACTGACTTCCTTTCCATAGAAACCTACAACAGAGATTTTGTATTCTAGATAGTATACCTCTGGGTATCCAAGCCAAAGACATCCAGTACACCAGTGTGGCTTCCAGAATAGCTTTGATGAGTACCAGTCTACCTGCTCTGGACAGGTACTTTTGGTACCAGATGTTGAGTCTCTTTTCCATCTTGGTTATCAACTAAATCCAATCCACTATATTATAGCCATGGGGCTTTAGTCTATATCCCAGATACCTTAGACCATCTTCCATATGTAGTAGAGTATAAGGGAATCTATGCAGGGCAAATTGAGTCTCATGGAGAAAGCTCCTAGTGGCTACTATGGTAGACTTAGAGGCATTTGTAACCATTCATGTGGCCACTTGAAATAATGTAAAAATGTTATGCATTGAGTTCAGGTCCCCGGTGCTCCCATTGAGGAAAATCAGTACATCATCCACAAAGAGAAGGTGTGTCAAGATGCATCTGTCAGTAATCTTGATACCTTTGAGCCTTCCCCTGTTGTGTTCCTCTTTAATAAGTCTGCCTATTGAGCCCCTCCATAATGAGTAGAAAAAGTAAAGGGGAAAGAGGACAACCCTGCCTGAGTCCTCTTTCGGAGTGAAAAAAGGGTGATGTCGCCCCATTTACAAGAACACTAAAGGTGACATTAGTAATACATCACATGATCCATTTTACAAACTCATAAGGGAAACCTAAATGTGTTAGAAGCATTCTTATTTAGAGCTAGCTTACTCTGTCAAATGCTTTTGAGAGATCTACCTTAAGAATCATACCTTTCAGTTTCTTCATCTGGATAGAATGCAGGACTTCTTTTGCAGTTCCAAAAGCCTCATGGATCTATCGATCTTGCAGAAATGCAAATTGTTCAGATGAAATATGGGAGGACATGATTGGTCGAAGGCAGTTGGCTATGATTTTGTAAATGCAGTTGCATAAGGAAATGGGGCAAAAGTCATCGAAAGTGGTAGGGTTTCTGATTTGGGAATGAGTGCTATGAAGGTGGAGTTGAAGGCATCATACATATTCCCATTGATCTGAAAATCTTCTATAACTTTTAGAAGATATTCTCCAAGGGTGTCGAAGAAAGCCAAGTAGAATTCTATTGACCATCCATCTGGTCCTAGGCACTTGTCTTGCTTGAACCATTTTAATGTGGCCTCGCGTTCCCCCAATGTGACCTCCCTAGTCAAGTCCAAAGCATCTTCTTGATCTATGAATCTTCGGAACAGTTATGTTGTGCACATCACTTTAGCTAGAGTAGTGATTGGGGGTGCCTTATAAATTTGCTTGAAGTGAGATGAGGCTAAGGCTGCTAAGTTCGAGAAGATATTTACAGTGTGACCCTACTCATTTGTTACCTACCAGATGGTGTTGATGCCTTTACGCCCATTCGCGAACTTCTGATAAAATTTCGTATTATCGTCCCCTTCGATCAGCCAGATAGCTCTGCTTCTTAAACGCCAACTTTCTTCTTGGCCTTTTAGAATTTTGCTTCTCCTGGAAATAAGGGTAGTAATCCTATCTTTATGCTCTTGAGAGGAGTAGATCCCTTCATGTTCATTTTCAGAGGCCATGATCTCTTCTTCTGTTTCTTTTAGAATTAGGTCTTCTTGTACTCTCTTATTGTGTGCCCAGATTTTTGATATACTCTTTAGTTCCCGCAAATTGTGTGCAAATCCTTCGATAATGTTCCCATTAGCAATAGGGGGATGGGCCTTCTAATATTCAAACACCAGTCATGTGTATTCATCATCTCGTAGCCAGGAGGAGTTGAATTTGAAGGGAGCTCTTGGTTTATTCATTCCTCCTCTGATTTCAATGTATATTGGTTGGTGATTTGATAGGCCCCCAGATCCAACCCATTGTCGATATCTGAGTCCCAAGTTCAGCAAATGCTCCTTTATGAGGAAGTAATCAAGCCTTTTGGCAAGAATATCTGATCCAGTTCTGTTGTTCCTCTAGGTAGACTAAATTTTGGCTAAAGGGATATCAATAAGGTTGTGGTCCTCCAGACTATTCTCAAAAAAAGCAGATAGAGGGTCAATCTAGGCATGTTTTCCCTAGGATTTCGTGAAGCCAATGGAAAAATTTGGGTCCCCTCCCAGGATTATATTGTCCTATTGTAGTATATCGAAGTTAAGCAAATGATTCCAATATTCTACCTGATTTTGGAAAGGTCCATATACATTAATGATCCTGATCTCAATCCCAAGTTCAGGTGAGTATATGTTCGCCACATTGTTCCCAAAACTCCCCCAAATATTACAGACTTTTAAAGAGCAGGAATTAATACCGAGGGCCATTCCCCTTGATCGACCATTAACATCAAGCACTTGTATAGTCCATCCAGGGAAGCATGATTCGAACAAGTGGGTGGCAACATTTGCAAGGCCTAGAGTTTCTTGAAGGAAAAGGACATCAATCTCTTCAGAGTTCAAAAGTCTACGAAGAGCTAGTTTTTTCCCAGGGCTAGCTAACCCTTGATAGTTGAAGGATATCATCTTCATGGAGGGGGGGAATCCTGGGTATTCAATGCTCTAAGTGCACGTTTGATAGAGTGTTGTCTTCCCATAGCTATCTTCGTTTCGACCCGCAAAATAGCTTTAGACAAGGAGGAAGGTCGGCCTCGAGGCTACTTCGGGGGGAGGGGGGCTGTCCAGTCCAATGCCCATGGCATCAGGGGCTTGTGAACGTAATCAGGATCAGAGGGGGTATCTGGGCGATGGGGATTCGGGGTCAGTTTTCCATCTGATCTTACATGAAGTTATGGGTCATTTCTATGTTATTTGGATTATATGCTTTAATGTATGTGATATTCAATCTGCGAATGTTGATATTTTGATTAAAAAACAAATAAATATTGGAAATTAATGTTGATTTTTTAAATTATACAGTGATATTACCATGATATTATTTATTGTTATCATTTGGTATAAGATAATTTTAGAATTGTTGAAATTTTAATGCCTCATTAAAAAGAACACTTCATTTCGATGGTTGATTTTTAGGTTTTTCTTACAATAGGATAAGTTGTCTTAGGCTAAAATTTTAAAAGAGTTATAGTTTTATCCTTTGAAATAAAAATTACTCTTGGAATAATGAATCTTTCATTTACTTGTTCATTTTTAAAAATTGTTGTAGTCATATAATTTGTCCATAATTTCATGGTTGAAATGTGTTGCAAACTGAAGGTTTTTAATTACAAGGTTGAAAATTTGTCAAAATGTTTAGGTGTTTCTAAATTATGATATTTTATCTGTAATGCTATGGTTGAAAACAATTACAATTTCAAGGTTTTTTAGAGTTAAGATATTTTATCTTTAACTCCATTGCTAAAAATTACTCTTGGAATAATGAATCTTTCATTTACTTGTTCATTTTAAGAAATTGTTTTAGTCATATAATTTGTCCATGATTTCATGGTTGAAATGTGTTACAAACTAAAGGTTTTTAATTATAAAGTTGAAAATTTGTCAAAACGCTAAGGTGTTTCTGAATTATGATATTTTATCTTTAATGCTATGGTTGAAAACAATTACAAATTCAAGGTTTTTTAGAGTCAAGATATATTATTTTTAACAACATGGATGGAAATAGTTGAAATTATCAAGATTTGAGACATGATATTTTATCTTTAACATCATGTCTGAGAATTGTTGGAATTTTACAGTGTTTCAAAGTTTAGATATTTTATCTTTAACTCCATTGCTAAAAATTACTCAATGGAATAACGAATCTTTAATTTACTTGTTCAATGTTAAAAATTGTTTTAGCCATATAATTTATCCATAATTTCATGGTTGAAATGCGTTACAAACTGAAGGTTTTTAATTACAAGGTTGAAAATTTGTCAAAATGTTAAGGTGTTTCTGAATTATGATGATATTTTATCTTTGATGTTAAGGTCGAAAACAATTACAATTTCAAGGTTTTTTAGAGTCAAGATATTTTATCTTTAACAACATGGATGGAAATAGTAGAAATTATTAGGATTCGAAACATGATATTTTATATTTAACATCATGTCCAAGAAATGTTGGAATCTTACGCTTTCAAAGCCCAGATATTTTCTCTTTAACTCCATTGCTAAAAAATGTCAAAATTGTAACCTGTGTTTTTTTTTTATTCCATAATAAACAAAAAAAAAAAAATTAAGGGTGTTTTTTTCATCCATTTTTCAAAACAAAAATGGTTTTTACTTCCATTTAAAAAAATGTTGAAAATTTACCCTAAAAAAAAACATCGTTGTGGCCTAAACAATTTTCATTTTTGAGTTGTTTTTTCATGTTTTTTTGGGGTTTATGTGCTCGAGTACCCGTTTTGAGGTAATAGTTCCCGTTTTATTGGTAACTATGTTTTGGGAGAAGCTACGAAAGTTGTTGTGTATTCTCAAAATAGATGCCCATATTGTGTTTTGGATTGCAAAACTCCCAAAGAAGCCTTTACAGGTGAGAGACCCAATGTTCATCATTTGAGAATATTTGGTTGTCTTGTTTATGTTCAAGTTCCTAATGAGAAGAGGACAAAGTTGAATCCTTTTGGGAAGATGGGAAATTTTGTGGGCTATAGTGAAGATTCAAATGCCTTTAAGGTCTATGTTCCACGGTAACATTACATTGAGACTTGAAGGGATGTTATTTTCGATGAGGATGTTGTTTTTTGGAATTCTAGAGGATCACACTTAAACTCTAGTGACGAGATTCAGGTGGCTCCAAAGAACATGGAATCAAAACCTAAAGAACTTGAACCGATGAATGAAGATGCTTATGAAGAATTCGATGATCATGAACTTGTTGAATCTCCAAGAGCCATTATACCTGAGACTAGAAAGATACTTGCCTGGCTTGAAATAACATTGAAGGAAGTTGAAGGACATGTTGCACCTCATGGGACCTTCAAGGAAAGCAAGAAGCCAAAAAGGTACTCTAGTTATACAAACTTGATGTGCAAGATCATTGAATCTGAGCCGTCCACCTATGATGAAGTAGTTGAGGAAAAAGTTTGGAAAGATGTTATGACTAAAGAATATCAATCTATATTGAAGAACGATGTTTGGGAAATTGTGCCAAGGCTTGAAGGAAAGTATGTTGTGTCTTCAAAGCAGATCTAAAAAATTAAGAATGTTGTTGATGGAAGCGTTGAAAAATACAAGGCTAGATTTGTGGCTTGTGGATTATCCTAGAAAGAGAGAGAGAATTATGAAGACACGTGATCCAAATGGATCCAAGAAACACTCTCTATGTCTTCAAAAAATTAAATAAAATCATGCCAAGACCAAAGAAAATTGCATAAGGAAGCTTTTTGATACACTATCGGGAGGAAAAACCCGTGAAATTAATGAAAAAAATAGAGTAACATAGGCAGAACCAATAATACACAGTAGCTGTCCGATCTAGCCGATCAACGGTCTAGATTGGATCGGTAATAGCAATCGGCGGTGACCTTCGACAGAGATCAGCAAGATCCACATAAGGCATGCGATGGCAGTTGGAAAAGTTAATATGGACTGTTGATCAAGCGCACAAATCGACAACCCATATTACATTGTCGGATCACTATTGGAGGATGCAGTGGAGCGCTTTACAACAACTCGAGGGTTATTGCGATGAGCGATTGTTATATATCGCATCGCTGCATCGCATCGAAACTATGCAGAGGAGAGATTACAATTGGTCGGGGTCATGTGCGATATGCGATATCGTGTCGAAACATGGAGCGGGGCTGATATCAATACACCATGCAACATCTGGACCTGATAGCATTATAAAGGAAATTTGATATAATTTCAAGTCCGTAACAGAGCCATTTTTAATGTATTTTCGTGATTTTCATTGTATTTCCAAAACACAAAGGGAAAGAGCCTTCTGATATGCGATAACGGCTTGTGGACGGACCCGATGAGGGAATGAATCATATTTAAGGACTTTTAAAGTCCGATATATTGAGTTTTGGCGAACTTTCTCTGTTAAAACACATTTTCCTTGTGTTTAACAAAGCGCGATTTTTTCAGGAGTTTTAGAGGCCCGCAGCACTATGGCGTTACAGAATGGGTGGCCACCTCCTCTCCATGTGTTAAGTAATGATTTTATAACACTGGCAGAGGGATTCAAAGCATGCAGAGCCCGGGGAGACCGAGAGACAAGAACATGAAACGAACAAGCAGTACATTTTTGGCTTTAAAGCCATAGACAGAGAGTGCAACAAAGGAGGTAGTATTTCAGGCAAATGTCGAGACAGAGTTTTAGGACAGAGGCAAAGAGCCTTGAGGGAGTCTATGTACTCCTAGAGAACTTGAGAGGTTCAAGTAAGCTCTTGTTATTGTAATCTGTTGTGTGTGAGGCTCAAATTGAGCTCACTTCTGTAAACAAAACTTTGCTTGAAGACATAATAGAGAGGCCACCACTAAAGGCTGGACCAGGGGATGTAGCCCAGGAGTATTGGGTGAACTCCTTATTAAACTTGTTGTGTTATGTGTTGTCAATTATGTTTTTTTACTGCTTGATTGTCTGTGCATTTCGCAATCTTATCGATCCATTGTTTAAAATGACATAGACAAATCCATGCACGTAAGTCTGTAATACCTTATTAATTGTCTTAGATCTCATTTCCAGATCAAGTGGTATCAGAGCTTTAGGTTGCTAAGGTTAGACAAGCTTGTGCTGGACTATTTTTGAATGCTAACTAGGTCAAAGCTTAAATTAGGAGAAGTAGAACTGGTTGAAACTAACCCAGAAATTGGTAGAGTCTATCCTAGGAGGAAAATGGCGGAAGAAAATCCCTTTGAATCGGACTCTCAGTTCATGGACAATTTCATGACCATGAGGGCCATGGTAGAAGAAATGTATAGAAAATTTAAGAAATGTCCAAGTGAAGATTCTTCCACTTCCAAACAAGACAAAGGAATAGAATAATCTCTTATAGATGGCCATTCTGAAGGCAAAGCGAAAGGAAAAGAGGTTCCTCTACCCACACCTCCTAACAGCGTTGAAAATAAAAAGAAGAAAACATATTTGATTAAAGTAGATGTTAAATTTGATTTGCCAATATATGATGGAGAGTTAAATGTAGAGAAGTTAGATAACTAGATTAGGCAAATTGATGTGTATTACAGGGTGAAAAATATTGACTTAGACAGGAGTAAGATTCATATGGAAAACCTACACCTTGGAGACACTGCCTTGGTATGGTGGGAAGGCAAGAAATAAGATGACCTGAAGAAGCATGGTAAAATCTTTTTTTCTAGAGAATTTTTTTCTGCAATTAAAAAAAAATTCTATCCACTAGCTTATATGCAGCAAGCTATGATGAGTTGGCAAACTCTTCACCAATTAAAAGGACAAAGTGTACAAAGTTACACCCAAGAATTTAGAAAAAGAGCTTTGATTCTAGGCATTTCTTTAGACTCACCTAAAATTTTGCTGAAGTATATAGGTGGTCTACATAGTTATTTGAGACACATCATTCTCATGTTTAACACTACTAGCATAGATGAGGTATCTGTTCAAGCTACCCATCTAGAGGTGCTAGAGCCAAGAATGTAAACCCAAAGATTGGGGGATCATCAAAACCCACTGCAAGTAAGAAAAAGGAAAAGAGGAAGTATAAATGGAAAGAGAGGAAGGCAAATACTGTACAAAAGGCCAAACTTTCTTGCACTCACTGCATGAAGGATGGACATGATGATGAAAATTGTTGGTCTTTGCATCTGGAGTTGAAACCTAAGAAGTTTGATGGCAAGAAGAAGAAGATTTTTGCTGCTATACAAAAAGATTTGGGGTCAGACTCAGGTGATGAAACAACAATCGTAGCCACAAGTATAAAAAGTAAAAATTCTGAAGCATCTACTAGCAATTCTGCCCAAACTATTGATACTGAAGAAAATGAGAGGAAAAGACATGAGATTTTTCATATTAGATTTATTTCCAAGCATCAAAAGATTGATACTTTGTTTGATAGTGGCTCACAAGTGAACTTAATTTCTGAAGCAATTGTAAAGAAATTGGGACTGCTAACCACACCTCACAAGAAGCCATATCCATTAGGTTGGGTATGTGATAAAGAAAAACTATTGCGTGACTAGACAATGTAAACTTAGGTTTTCTTTTGGGTCAACATTTGTGGATGAGGTTGAGTTAGATATTTTTCCCTTGGATATATGTGGAATTGTTTTAGGAATTCCTTACTTGTATGATAAAAAAGCCATATTCTATAGAGCTGAAAATAAGTATCAACTCGTTAAAGATGGAATCGAATACATTGTAAGAGCTCATAAACTCAAGAATAATTATACTCTCGTAAACTTATGGAAGATGAAAAGAATTGTAAATTCATGCAAGCAATTTTTACTGATGGTTGTAAAGGAAAATAAACCTGATAAAACCAATGTATTTGAAGGCTATGATGCTAAACAACAAGCTGATTTAGAAAAAGTTGTTTCAGAATATGATATCTTATTTCAAGAACCTAAAGGTCTGCCACCAAAAAGGGAAATTTTACATGATATTAATTTGCAGCAAGATGCTCCATTGCCTAACATCGAAATTTACAGGTTATCCACTTTAGAGAATGAAAAAATCAAGAAGTAGGTACAGGAGCTACTCGAGAAAGGGTTCATAAGACAAAGCACATCACCATGTGGATCTCCAATCGTGTTGGTGAGGAAGAAAGATGGTTCATGGAGGATGTGCATTGATTACCGAGCACTGAATAAAATAGCGATCAAGAATCGTTATCCCCTTCCTCACATTGATGATCTATTGGATATGTTGAAAGAGGCTATTTTATTTTCCAAGTTTGACCTACGTAGTGGTTACCATCAGGTCAGAATAGTAGAGCACGATGCATGGAATACTGCTTTCAAAACAAAGCAAGGGTTGTATGAATGGATAGCTATGCCTTTTGGTTTAACTAATGCTCCTGCCACTTTCATGAGAGTAATGAATGATGTACTCATACCTTTTAGTGATGATTTTCTAATTGTGTATTTGGATGAAATTCTTGTATTTAGTAAAACATGGGAAGAACATTTGAAGCATGTGAAGCAGACTCTAGATGTTTTTAAAAATGAAAATATCTATGTTAAATTATCAAAATGTGAATTTGATAAAAACATATTTGAATTATTTGGGTCATATTGTAGGGGGTGGTGAATTGAAGATAAATCCATCTAAGGTTGTAGTCATTGTAAACTGGCCTAAACCCAAGTCTGCTATAGAAGTTAGAAGCTTCCTAGGAGCAACACAATATTGGAGAAAGTTTATTGCTAACTTTTCCTTAATTGCAGCTCCCTTACATGTTTTGACAGGATTGAACAAGGTGTTTCAATGGGGAGGCAAACAGAAAAAAGCATTTGACACCTTGAAAGAAAAAATTAGTACAGCACCAATACTAGAATTTCCAAATCTTCAACAACCATTTGAGATCGAAACAGATGCCAATGATTATGCAATGGGAGCAGTGTTGATTCAACATGATAAACTCATATGCTACCATTCTGAGACTTTTAATTCTGCAGTAGTTAATTATTCTACATATGATAAAGAATTGTATGCATTAGTTCAAAGTGTGAAGAAGTGGAAACATACTTAATGGGAAAATAAATAATAATACATATTGATCATCAGCCACTTTAGTACTTCCAATCACAAACTAAATTGCAGCAATCAAGACACTATAGGTGGATGGGTTTCCTACAACAGTTTCACTTAGTCATCTGATATAAAAAAGGCATACACAATAAAGTTGTAGATATGTTATCCAGACCAATCATAAACGCATCTACTATACTTAAGTATAACTCAGTAATGCATGAAAGCTATATTGAACAATATGCTCAAGATATAGAATTTAAAGATGTATATCCAGCTTTATGTAAGGGAAAAAAGGTAGAAGAATTGGATTACTATATTAAGGACCAACTCTTGTATCATTTGGGAAATATATGCATTCCACAAACAGAGAGAATCAACATAATTAGGGAGGCACATACTTCCCTGATATCAGGTCATTTTGGTGTAAGTAAAACAGTTGTACAACTACAAAGATACTGCTATTGGCCAAAAATGAATGAAACAATTTCTAGATATGTAAGAGGGTGTAACATGTGTGCTAAAATCAAGCCCAACAATAGAAAACTAGGCTTGTACACTCCACTGCCAGTTCCTTCCCATCCTTGGGAAAGTGTTTCCATGGAATTTGTTGGGGGATTGTCAAAATCTAGAAAGGGACATGACTATTTATATGTTATTGTGGATAGGTTTAGCAAAATGTGCATTTTAATACCCTTTAATAAGTATATTACAACTGAACATATAGCGAAATTGTTCTTTCTGTATGTTTGGGTGCATTTTGGGTTACCCACTTCCATAGTATCTGATTGAGACTCCCGATTTGTTGGGAAGTTTTGGTCAAATTTGTGGGAATTAATGGACACCAGACTGAAGAAAAGCACATCCTTTCATCCACAGATAGATGGCCAAACAGAGGTAGTCAACAGGACAGTGATCCAGTTGCTCAGGGGTTATTGTAGCAAGCATCCCAAGATTTGGGATGAACACTTATGTTATGTGCAACATGCTTACAGTCGTTCTAAACATTCTTCTACACAGAGATCTCCTTTTGAGACCTGCTTTTGTTTTATACCAAGGTCTCCCTTAGATTTTGTCTTTGAAGAAGACATATCAGTTGCTGGACACAATGATGTGGACAAAGCAACCAGGTTCATCGAACAAATCCAAGAAATTTAGTAGGCAGTGCAGGAACAGCTGGAAAAGAGCCAAGCCAAGTAAAAGGAAAGGCGTGATAAACACCGAGTGGAGCACAACTTCCAAGTTGGCATTCAAGTCTGGTTGTATATCAGCAAGTATAGAATGCAAGGTGAAGGAAAGAATTTGAAGCCAATAAGGTATGGGCCTTTTAAGGTACTTGAGAAAATTGGTGATAACGCTTTCCACCATGATCTTCCAGCATACATGCACATCTATTCAATTGTAAATGCAGAAAATTTAAGACTGTTTGAACCTTCTTTAATTGAAGATCATGGAGAGAAAATTCAATTGCCTTCCATTGATGATTTGTTGCCTGAATACCTCAATGAGTTGCAGGAAGATACAGTTCTGGACAGGAAGGTGAGGACTACCCACAGAGGGGATGTAGAGTACCTTAGAATTGGACTTAATGGTTGAAAACCCAGCAGTGCAAAATGGATAGAGATTGGGCAAGTGATGCAGCTGTATCCTCACTTAAGCAGTGCTTGAAAACCAACTTTTGGTGGTCCAAAAGCCTTTTCAATAGGAAGGCGTGATGCAAATGGATCCAAGAAACACCCTCTATGTCTTCAAAAACTTAAATAAAATCATGCCAAGACCAAAGAAAATCACATAAGGAAGCCTTTTAATACACTATTGAGAGGCAAAACCTGTGAAAGTAATGAAAAAAATAGAGTAACGGAGGCGATACCAATAATACATAGTAGCCATCTGATCTGGCCGATCAATGGTCCAAATCAGATCAGCAATCGCAATCGGCGGTGACCTTCAGCAGAGATCGGTAGGATCCACATAAGGCATGTGACGGCGGTTGGCGGAGTTAATATGGACCGTCGATCAAGCACGCGGATAGAAAAACCATATTACATCGTCGGATCGTTATCGAAGGATGCAGTGGAGTGCTTTACAATGGCCTGAGGGTTATTGCAATGAGTGATTGCGATATATCACATCACCGCATCACATAAAAACTATGCAGAGGAGCGATTACAATCAGCGGGGGTCATGTGCGATATGCAATATCGCGTTAGAACATGGAGCGGGGTTGATATCAATACACCATACGACATCCAGATCCAATAGCATTATAAAGGAAATTTGATATAATTTCAAGTCTCTAACAGAGCCATTTTTAATGTATTTTCATGATTTTCATTGTATTTCCAAAACACAATGGGACGAAGCCTTCCAATATGCAATAGTGACTTATGGACGGACCTGATGAGGGAATGAATCATATTTAAGGACTTTTAAAGTTTGATTTATTGATTTTTGGCAGACTTTCTCTGTTAAAACACATTTTCCTTGTGTTTAACAGAGCACAGCTGTTTCAGGAGTTTCAGAGGCCCGCGGCATTATGGCATTACAGAATGGGTGGCCACCTCCTCTCTATGCATTAAGCAATGATTGTATAATGTTGGTAGAGGGATTCAAAGTGTGCAAAGGCTGGGGAGACCGAGAGACAGGAACATGAAACGAATAGGCATCGCATTTTTGGCTTTAAAGCCACAGACAGAGAGCGCAGCAAAGGAGACAGTATTTCAGGAAAATGCCGAGACAAATTTTTAGGACATAGACAGAGAGCCTTGAGGGAGTCTGTGTACTACTAGAGAACTTGAGAGGTTCAACTAAGCTCTTGTTATTGTAATCTGTTGTGTATGAGGCTCAAATTGAGCTCACTGCTGTAAACAAAACTCTGCTTGAAGACATAATAGAGAGGCCACCACTAAAGGCTGGACCAGGGGATGTAGCTCAGGAGTATTGGGTAACTCCTTATTAAATTTTTTGTGTTATGTGTTGTCTATTATGTTTTTTTTACTGCTTCATTGTCTGTGCATTTCGTAATCTTATCGATCCATTGCATAAAATGACATAGACAAATCCATGCACATAAGTCTGTAATACCTTATTAATTGTCTTAGATCCGATTTCCATATCAACACGTTTGCTCCAATTTCTAGGTATGTATATATTAGATCTTTCATTTCTCTTGCTACTATTGGAGGTTGTAAATTGCAACAAATGGATATCAAAACTACTTTTCTAAAAGGGTTCATACGAGAGGAAGTATACATTGAGAAACCTCGGGGTTTTCAGGTGCATGATAGACACACATGTTTGCAAATTGAAGAAATCCTTGTATGGGAGGAACCAAGCCCCTTACGCATGGCATTCCCATATTGATGGTTATCTGGTGAGTCTTGGTTTCAATAAGAGAAATGATGATCTGAACTTGTATTTTAAAGTTGTTGATGGGGAGCCTTTCATGTTGCTACTATGTTTAGATGATTTTTTTATGACCAAGGTTGAGGTTATAATTGTCGAATGTAAGAGGGAGTTGGTTTCTGAATTTGAATTCAAGGATCTTGATCTCATGCATTATTATTTAGGATTGGAAATTTGGCAAAAGCCTAATGAAATATTTGTTGGCCAAGGAAAATATACTATTTCGATCCTTCAGAGATTTGGTATAATGGACTACAAGTCCATGGACACTCCTATGGTAATGAATTTGAAGAAGATATGGGATTGTGATTTTGATTTGATCCATCCCTCTATGTATCGCAAAATGAATAGATCATTGAACTATCTTGTGAATAGTAGACCTGATATTTGTTATGTTGTGAACACATTGAGCCAATTCTTTGTTAAGCCCTGACATGTACATTGGATTGCAATAAAACATATTCTGAGATATTTGCATGATACCATTGAATATGGTTTGATTTATTCTTTTATGGAGAATGGCAGTTGCATAGATTTAATGATGTTGATTGGGATGGTAGCTCTAATGATAGGAAGAGAACCACTAGATTATATTTTGGCTTGGGATCCACTATGATTTTATGGTGTAGTAGAAAGAAAACTTTTGTTGCTCTGAGTATGGCTGAAGTTGAATATTATTGCTACATGGTCTGCCTATTATGAAGTTGTGTGGCTTTGAAAATTGTTTGTTGGTTTGTTTGATCAAGTGTTGGAATCAACCACTATATATTGTAATAATCAAATTTGTGTGAATCTTTCTGAGAACCTCGGGCTTCATGATAGGTCAAAGCACATTGAACTTAAGTATCACTATATTTTGGAATATTGTCCATAGGGGAGTTGTGAAGCTCAAACATGTCCCTACTAATGAAAAAATTACTATATTTTTGACAAAGCCATTTTCCCGTATGAAGTTTTATTATTGTAGAGAACAACTTGGATTTTTTGAGAACCCATCTTTGAGATAGAGGGAACACTAACTATATAACATCATGTGATGGCCAATATTCCTTAGGTTATGGCCAGGAGACCTATGGATTGGTTGGGAATATTACCACTCCCATAGGTCAATGGAAAAGGAGACCAATGAGTTTGGTCAGGGAGCTTGGTTATGAAGTATGGATTGATCTTGTGTTCTCTCCCTTAGGTCATGAATCAAAAGACTATATAGTTGAGGATTGAGATAGGGATTCCTCACTTAAGTTGTGGTCTAGGAGACCATGTTTTTGGTTAGGGAGATGTACCTTATGTATATGATTGAGATATGAATTCCTTCCTTAGGCTATGGGCTAGGAGACCTTGTGTATGGTTAGGAAGATATACCCTATGCATGTGTTTAATTTGGTCTCTCTAATCAATGGGATATTGACCTAGATTCCATGGGGTTGTGGATTTTTGGATGTGTTGGATGCCATGTATATTTCCTTATGATGATAATGATGATATCTACATTAGGTTGTGTGTCAGGAAACCTGTGGATTGGTCGGGGAGATTTTTCTTGATAAAGAGAGAGACTTGTGTTTGTCCCTTGGGTTGTGAGCCAAGAGGCCTATGGATTGGTTAGGGAAATTAATTTTGAGAGAAAATGAAAAGCACCTCCCTAGCTAAGAGGGGGTGCTGAAAAAAAATTGTAGCTACAATCGGTATTTTCGTTGGAAATTAAAGGAGAAAAATCATAATTTTGAATTTGACCAAGTCGAACTCATTAAGGACAAGTCATCCCACATGTGTGAAAATACACCTCCTCAAACTCATATATATAAGGCATTGTTGGAGCATTTTTTGGCATCTCATCATCTCACACTTTCATCTAAAAATTTTAGAGGCTAATCCACGCATGCGAAGGAGGAAAAGTAGGATTTCTAACCAATGCTGACTAACTTCCTTCTATTTGTTTTGACTTTCTTTGACTTGTGTTGACTTGGGTTGTTTTCAATCTTTTTGACCTAGTTCTTGAATCTTGAAGAAGGCCAAAAAGTTGCAGATGATCAATGACCTATTTGAATGAATTTTTGGCTCATTGACTTCTATTTACCATAGGGTTTGACTGAGGAATTTTATCGAAGATTTCAGGGACTATGTTTACTGAGGTTCACTAAATTTTGACCCTGTTATTTTAGAGCTTCCACGAGCTAAAATTTGGTCCTACTGTTGCAGACATATATTTAGACCACAGTATACTTTATCTCTTTTCATTAAATGGTTTTGACTTGGACATTTTGAGGTCAAATTTGAAATCTTGTTGGAATATTCTTTGATGTACTAATGATGAACATAATTTCTCTCTCCTAAGGAAGGATTAGTTGGGTTTTCTCCTTATGGGTTTCTTCCTAGATTGAAGCCTAATTTCCGGTATCTCTTGTCTCTTATTTATTATTCATGTGATATCTATTTCTTTATTGATGAAATTGAATGGTCAAATTTTTTCATGTATAACTGCTTTATGATTGGAATGCAAAAAGAACAATGAATATATCAATAGAAGTAGTTATCAATTTCAAAAAACTATACTAATCTTGGTTACACTAGAAAATAAACACTAATAAAGTATATTACATATAGATTATGTTATTCTTCTTCTTGTCCAAGCATAGCTTCGATGCCATTGTCTGACACATTTGTGGATAAATGGAATGGAAAGGACTAATTTGTTCCCCTTAGGATAGGTATTGTTGTTAATTTTTCTTTTAATTATTCAAATTATTATGGAACCTTTCAATCTTGTTGAATTTAGCATCCTTGGTCAGTAATAAGAATAGGGGACATGCAATTTTCATAAACAATAAAAAAATTCAACAAAGCATCTATAATATCCATCCTTTCCAAGAAAATTTCTTACCTCTTTTGGTGTTTATATGGGAAGAAGTTTGAGTATTACCTCTATTTTCAATGGATCGACTTGTATACCTATAGGAGAGATATGATTTCCTATGACTATACCTTCTATTAACATCATGGCACATTTTTTATTACTAAGAGTAACATTAGACTCCATGTATCTTGTGAGTAAATTTCTGAAGTAAGTGAGAGATAGTGTGAACGTGTCACCGTATGTCATGAAATCATCCATATATACTTCCACACATTTGTGGATTAGATCAGAGAATATATTGAGAAATGCTTATTGGAAGACCGTTCAAGAATTGGTAAGTCCAAATGAAAATACCATATGCAAGAGTTTCCCGTGGGAAAGTGAAGGTTGGTTTTTCTTGGTCCTCAAGAGTGATTTGTATTTGGTTGTAACCATTAAATCCATCGAGGAAAGAGGTACATTTTCCCTCCTAATTTATCCAGCACTTGGTCAATAAAGGGTAGGTAAAATGGTAATTATGGGTATCTTTGTTTAACTCCCTATAATTAACATAGATTCTCCATTTCAAAATTCTTTTTGGGAACAATGACAAGAGGAGATACCTATTGGTTGTTGAAAATAGGGTAAATGAAGTCCATAAAAAAGTAACTTTTAGAGTTATTCCTTAACTATATCTTTCAATGCAAGATTCATCATCTATTGTGGTTGGTGAATGGGTCCATATTATTCTTTGATGTATATATGGTATGTACATAAATCTAGGTGGATTCCCTTCATATTTGTGTAGTCCCAAGAAAAAGCATTATTATTCTTCTTAGGACCTTAATGAGTTGGTTTTAATTATAACTTCCTACTTGGACTAAGTTGGTTTTATGCTATGACCATTGTTGTGTCTTCAGTCTTTCACGTCGTGATGTTCTTATTTCATGGTAATATAGTTTCCATTAATTAGTTAGACTTCTATAAGCCTAATCTTTGATTTCACGATAGTTAGTCGATCTTGTTTGTAGGTGATTCCACTACTCTTGCTGAGAGTAATAGGGTGGGGATGTTCAAAAAATCCACCTTGATGAGAACATTTCCCTTTCGACACCAAACCCATGCCCATCTGCATTCATGATTAACATGATCTGTTATATCACTTATGAATCCATTGGATCCACTGATCCTTACGTAGTGCCTACAAAATCTGAGTCCCATGGGGGCACAGTGCTACCTTTTGTGGAAGTAATCACCTCTTATATGGTCCCACCACCACCTGATGACAGTATTCAAAAACTTCCTCCTAATATTGAATATTATTAGGATCCTTTGCCCACCTGAGTTGTCACTCCATCACTTTCACATGACTCCCTTGATGTTGAGTTACCTTCAAATAATTCCATCTTGGAGGTCATGGATTCACCAAATAAGCTAAGGGAGACTATGCCTCACGATGCCTCTACTCTCTCAAAAATGGAATTGATGGATATTGGTAGTTAGAATATTGAATCGAACTAGGATGAATTTCCTATGTCATCCAATGGAGTATCATCCTTGGACTAAGTCAAGTCTAGGATTTATAGCATTGAACTTACCATTAGATTATCCCCTCTAACTTCCCCCATCGATAGATGTCTCATACTCTCTTCATGTCTTGATCATCCTTATCAAGGAGTTGCCTTATCTCATGACACTATTAAACCTTTATGTCCTCATATCATCCATGATAATGTTATGGTTCTTCGATATCACTATAATTATCCACCTTTAGGAACATGGAAATTTAATTGGATATGGCATGGCCCCATGGTGGTGCACCATATCTTGCCGACAATTGAACATGAGTTCATACATATCAACTGGAACCCTTGGCATGTGCCCGACAGTGAGCAATACATTTCATTACCTATCATATTGTAGGAAATACATTTCATAACCTTTTTCATTATCATTTCACTTTTCCTTAGGGCCCACCTCGTTAGATTGTGGCATTAACCACTCTTTTTGTATGTCGTAACTTGTATAGTAGAACCTACCCTCCATGGGTAACCTAGAATAGAATTTATCTCCATCTTGGTTCCCATGCTACAATTATTTATAGGTTTGGGGATCCTCTTTAGTACCTACCATGACATTGAATTTGAGCCTCATGTCTCTCTTTCTCTCATATTTCTAGCTATGACCCTATAGGGGGTCCCCACATTCTTTCTTATCATGTTGATTTATGATCGTCTATGCTCATGGTCCTTAATGTCTTGCTAGACGTTTTCATACTGATGCTTGCCTTCATTTAGCTTTCTCACTTTGAAGCCATGCTCTACCACTTTCCTTTGCATTAATCTTGCCTCCATCTCACAAACTTCCAACACATTTTAGAGTGATCGTTGTGATGAGTGAGTTTCCATTGCTAGTCACTTTTCCACTCCTTTATGATTTTCTTTGGTAAATTTTTTAAGTCACCCTTAGAACTAGATGCATATAGTTATGCCACTCATCTCTCTAGAACAAGCTTCCTTTCGACCTTACATTCAAGCTTGTTAAATAATGAAAATCTTTAGCTCCTTTTGATATATTTGTATTCTTCGTAAATCTAAATGTAAATGTCAAGTTTATTTTGGTTCTCTTTTCATGACTCATTTAACTCATGAAATTCCCGAGCTTCTTCTGCTACCATATTTTAATGCTCATATAACCTATATGACAATGTCAATTTTTTCTGTCTTTTCCTTCTCGTTAATAAAATTTAAATTCGAAAATAAATCTCTTTTCCATTCTCAAGCTCATTAAACCATGAGAAGGACATGAGTGTATTTTTATATAATTTTCGGCCTCACTATAAAACTTACAAAAAAGGAACCTGTTGTAGCTGCTACAACACCACCCAAATTTTGGGCATATTCAAAATTTTGGGTACCCCACCACTTTCCCCAAGCTCCTAGGGTTTTGATAGGACCCCAACCGATTGCTCTCCCCGCGACCTTGCCTATCCAACCCCTTTGGTGCACCCATTCGCATTTCATGCATTACATTCATGCATCATGTTTTATCTTAGATATAGGCATTAGAATCACATTCAGGTTTTGAAGTTTAATGGCTTCATTCATGCGTTAAGGGTATCTTATGATTTTAAAACTCATATTCGCATGATACATACTGTGATTAGTGGATGTCCTATATTTGTACAAGCATGCATTCAAGGTGGCTTCCCGTAAGAGTGACAATATTAGGGTTTATGTGAAACCCTATATTGTCAAAAGAGTGATCCCCTCCCCATTGTCACCCTATCTGCATGTCTCTAGGGGTGTGCTCCCACCGGCATCACATGGCATCATCGTGGAGTCATAACAGCACATTTTCCTCAGGTCCTTGGCAAATACTTCACCTCAGCATGTGCGTTAGGGTCTATGGGAATTATATCTTTCCCTTGCATCCTTATAACTCTGGAATATGTGATTGAAGGTCCAGCCCTATTATGAATCAGTCCTCACCCTCAAATGCATATTAACATGATATTGCTAGGCATTTGTCCTATGAGTAGGAAATTACCTTGGGTATCATATAATACCATGATCACTTGTAATTAGTAAGCCCGTTAAGGTGCTTGAATGTTGAGTTGATTTCCAAATGAGAGCACAATTCACTCAACCATACAATGTATGACACCTTAAATTGGGATACTTGGGATGCATGTTCCGTTAATGAGTTGTTTCCATTGTTTTCATTAAGTTTCATGCTTCCATGTGCAAATATATACATGTGTATGTTGTTTGGGTAAAGTGATTGGTTTGTTTCACCTTCTCTGCAGGGATCAAGGGGAGGTGGCTCGGGCACATATCCAATGAGGCAACCGTTTTCCAAAAAAAATATGTTAAATGCAGACTTGAAGGGTTTCTAACCTAAATTGTGGGTTGGAAAGATAGTTCCATACAAGCTCTAAGAATCAATCAATCACACCCAAGGAATAACATGAAATAGTGGACATATGATTTTTTCAGATGTTCCAAGTGACATTCTTATAGATGTCAATGGTGGATGCCTTGCATTGCACAAGTTTCCATTGGTATCACGGAGCAGGCAGACCTGAAAGCTAGTAGCAGATGTAAGAGACTAGGATACTTTAAAGTTATATTTCCTTGACTTACCCGACGAAGCACACACTTTTGAATTAGCAACAAAGTTCTGCTATGGCATCAACTTTGAAATCACCTCATCAAATTTGGCCCATATTCACTGTGCTTCCCAATATCTTGAAATGACTAAGGACTACGCAGAAGAAAACCTAATGGCTCGCACGGAAGCCTACCTTAATGAAGTTGTGACCCACAGCCTTGAAAAATTTATAGAAGTTATACACAGTTGTGGGAATTTTCTCCCCCTTGCAGAGGAATTGAAAATTGTAAGCAATACGTTGATGCAATTGCTTCAAAGGCCTGTAGGGAATAGATAGCATCGAGCCTGTCACATCTAGATTACAGCAAGTTGCAAAGCAAGAATTGTCAACAAAAATTTTCAGGAGGAGATTGGTGGATTGAAGATTTGTCGGTTCTTGGCATCAAAATGTATCAGAAAGTAATATTGGCCATGGAATACAAAGGCATAAGGCATGAGATCATCAGGGCATTGCTCAGGAATTATTTCGAACGGGCACTGAAAGGGCTTGCTTGCTCGAACAAAGTTTCCTAGCCCTGCTACTATCTTGGAGCAACACGAACAGAGAATCATTGTGGAGACTATTGTGAGCCTCTTGCCTACAGAGAAGAATTCCATACCCATTTCCTTTCTCTTTGGCCTGCATCGTACTACTGTGATGCTCGAAACCATTGTTTCTTACAAGATGGACCTAGAGAAAAGAATTGGGCATCAAATCGACTGTGTCTGCCTTGATGATCTTCTTATTCCTTCCTTCTCGGATAGCGGAGATACTCTGTTTGATGTGGATGTAGTGCAAATAATATTAGGGAGTTTTTTTATAGCAGGATTAGAATCAGGATGTAGTGGTTTCAAACTTGGGTGGATACGAGTCTGATGTCCTGGTCGATTCTCCTTCTTAGGCTACCATCATCAAAGTTGCTAACCTGTTGGATAACTACCTAGAAAAAATAGCACCAGATGTAAATCTCAAGCTTTTGAAATTCATAGCCATTGTTGAATTGATGCTAGAGTACGCATGCCCAATGGATGATGGGTTGTATAGAGCTATTGATATCTACTTGAAGGCCCATCCCAGATTGACAAACATGGAACACAGCAAGCTCTACAAGATCATTGATTACCCAAATCTTTCCCAAGAAGCATGCTCACTCGCAGCACAAAACAACTGCCTCCTCGTCCAACTGGTTTTCCAAGTCCTCTACTTCGAACAACTACGCCTCTACAATGCCCTAGCGGGAACTTATACAAATCCCAGAGAAACCACAATGGCCTACGAATCTCATGGAATAAGCAGCAAGGCACCTAGTGTGACCATGTCCCCACGCAATAATTATGCATTGCTGAGGCATGAAAACAGGGAGCTGAAGCTCGAAATCGCACAGATGCGGATGAGATTGAACGATCTTGATAAGGAATAGGTCTCCATGAAACAAGGCATGGAGAAGTCCCACGCCTCATCTAAGTTATTGAGATCTCTATCAAAGAAATTTGGGAAGATAAGTTTTTTCTAGATTTCCCCTAAATCTAATGTCAATAAATCTAAATCATCTAATGCCAAAAATCCTAGGAGATGTGACCTGTGTTGCATTGTGACCTGGAGACCTCCATGGGGTCGAAATTTTGACTAAGTCGCTGGGTCGCTTTACAATCCCTCAAGTGAGCTTCCTGGAAGTGTGACTAGCCATCAGCTACGACCATACGACCTTCGGTAAGTTGTGCTCCCACATCGGTCACGAGGTCGCATTTTGTGCCTTAGTAAAAACAGCTAGAGATGTGACTTAACAGTGGTGCGACTATGCAACCTCATACTCTGCAGTCCTTGAATACGACTGGTCACAGGAATGCATTTAGGGAATCCATAGTTCCATGCGACCCACACTATTATGCGACCGTGCGACCTACCCAGAAGTTTGTTTTCCATGTAAAGGGAAACTATGATTTGCATACGCAAAATGCAGTTGGTTGAGGTCATGCTTCACAAATGGGTCTTGAACGATAACGGTTGAAATACATGATTATGTGTTGAGAAGCTAATAAAGCAAGAAATGCCCTTGCTAAAAGGATGAAATCAAATGATGATGAACAAACCATCACCAACACTCATGAAAACAAAATATTTCTTTCACCTCAAATTGATCATTCATTAATTCATTTTATTTTTGGTAGTATTTAATTCTTGTCTTATCACCATATGTTTATCTTAAGTTTTAATTGACAATTATGTTCTTGTAGGATGATAGGGCATGAATGTCTGACACAAACATATTCACTACCAATTGGAAGATGATTCACGCTTATGAGGATTATGGAGCATGTTTCAAAAGGAAGACTCATTGTGACTTGTTCCAAAGGGTTGCGACCATAACACACCAAAGGAATAACATCAAAAGGTGGACATATGTACGTGAGGCGCAATAGCAGACAAATAGACTTTTCTCACGATAAGGCAACATATTGATAATGAACATCCTAGGTTTTCCCAATAACCCTCAATACTCTCCTCATGTCTTCTTTCTGGGACCGTGTGAATGTTGCTCATCATAATTCCAACAATCATGCTTAGATGAATTAGGAATGTAACAATGATTGAGTGAACCCAAGAGTCATTAAGGGAGGTTCAAGAGTCATGAGTGGAGGTCAAGGGTCATGGTAGGTGAACAATCACCTCATCTCTATAAATGTGCCCCCATGCCTCTTTGAGAAGACTTTTAGCACTTGATTTGAGGCAGAGATAGATAGTTGATTTATGCTTAAGAGTTAGGGTCACTCAGCTCTTGGTAGCTAGTAGAGTGGATTTGCAGTGGGTTTAGGGTTGTGGCATTGGGCAATGGTATAAAGAGCCCATGTTCCACTATTGGGTGTTGATCAATTACATGATATGTATTTGAAGTTGCAGAAATATTAATAAGATGTTTTCTTTAACCTTTTTCACTGATTCCCATGCTTACTCATGGTGGTTGTATTAGCTATCTGGTACCTCACCATATTTGCATATCTGCTTTCATATACGCGAGATGTTATGTACTGATACATAGTGGTTTCATGTATGTTTCGCTTTCGAATCTGTGTTTACTTGTCCCTTGCCATGTCAGTAACCTATTGTGAACTACTTTTCCATTGACCTCCAGCATGTTCTTGTCTATTATGTTCGATGGGCTTTTAGCTCTCTAATCCCTCTCATCGTTTATCTCTTCTTATCGTTGTTGTGACTTCTTTGCACCTCTTTTCGTAATTTGTCAATCTTGGGCCGATTTTGTTTTGTTGTCCGAGCACTTCATTCTTGCCCCACTCTGTCATCTTCTCATTTGATAACCAAGAGCAGAGAACATTTAGGGTGGCATTCAGGCCCACATACCAGATGGGGCTCCTATCCTAAACAGTGTGAGGTCTAATTGGCACTTCACACCGGGGAGAACCCTTAGTCATTGGCGATACATTTTGGCCCATCAACAAATTGGCGCTAGAAGGAGGTCCAGATGACAAGCTGATCCCTTGGAGCCTGCAACTTAGTCTCATTTCTGTTAATGACCCAGACCAGAATCTTGCTCCCGGGGTGTTTACCTGGTTTGTCTATTTCTCTATTTTCCATCCCCCAGGAGCAGCTCCATCACTTGTCTCCGTTAAATGTTGATGGTGAGGATGGAACACCCATAACCGAGCACATTTCTGATTTCCTTGAGTTTTGTGAATCTTTTGAGATCGATGATGAAGAGTTTGCTTGTGTGTTTTTCTCCCTCACCCTTGAAGGTCACGCCAAGAAATGGTGCCACACGTTGCCGGCGAAGTCCATTCATTTTTCGATCTACTCATCGGTAAGATCCAACAAGCATTTGATAGGTACGATTTTCAAGATGTGTTAAAGAGAATAAATTATCTTTGGATGAAACCTGAAGAATCTTTAGAGGTTTTTTCTTTCAAATATGTGCATCTTTGTTTTGAATTTCCTGAAAGTGATGTCGACTCGGTATATTTGAATATAAATTTTCAACGATTGGTTCTGATTTCTTTACAACATTTTCAATTAGAAACAAGTCCTGTTTTGCATGAGTATTATCATCATTACAGATTACAAAGTGTCCAGATTCTACCCGTAATTTTTTTTGCCTATCTATCTGAATCTGGAACAACCTCAACCCCCCGAGGAAGAGATTATTGTTTGTGGGATTTCTCATCCTCCTCTTGACTTGCTATATAATAAGATTGTGGCCATAAATAATTCAAATGATGAACAGTGTGTTACGAAACCAGCTCAAGAAAAAGATAGAAAAGATAGATCAACGCCTTAAAATTCAGCCTCTTCGAGGGGGCAACCTCCTTTACATTAATAATGAACAATTCTTGGATGATACAAATGACAAAACCTCCCTTTCTACATACATGAGTCTAAGAAGCACAATATACCTACGACCTAGACAATAATAATATAAAAGCCACAAAAATAAACAATAATGATTCCTATGGGGCATAGTAATAACATATGGATAAAGGGCAAACAAATATTAATAAGGGTACATTACAATAGTAATTGGGGTAATCACTAGTGTTATAGGGACCCAACATACCCCTCTCCTTCAAAAAAGTGTTTTCCTCAACGCTTGAGTAGTTCTGGATGCTTCTGTATAAAATTCTCATCCTCCCATGTGGAATCTTCTGCGGATAAGTTCTTCCACTTGATAAGATACTCCGAAATTGATCGATTTCGTAGTTGTTGAGTTCTTGCTTCTGTGACTGCTTCTGGTTCCAATATAATTTTTCCTTCCTCGTCAAGTTCTGGCAATATTGTTTGAACTGGGAGCTTGTCGCCTATAACCTTCTTTAAACATGAAACATGGAAAACTGGATGCAATCGAGAAGCTGCAGGAAGCTCCAATTTGTATGCCATAGTACCAATCTTTTGCAACACCTTGTACGGACCATAATACTTTGGTGATAATTTATTATCCTTCTTAGCTTGCTTGAGGACATTTGCTTATATGTTGTAGCCGTAGAAATACCCAATCACCTACAACAAAACTTCTTTCGCTGCGATGTTGATCTGCCTATTGTTTCATTCTATTCTGTGCCAACACGAGGTT
>APFE030708945.1:99063-158489 GCA_000404065.3 Pinus taeda
CCCCTTATCTATTACAGGCTTCGTACTTTAGGGGGCAATCTGTTACACTGAAATTTGTCACCATGACTATCTGCAGTTTATATGGCCCCATCAATAGCCATATTGTCCTCCTTGTCAAGCCCCATACCTCTGCTCTTCATGTCGAAACTTCAAAAAGAGAGAAAGTCACTTAAAAACATGTTTATCTCTGGGTACGCAGGTTCTCTCTACCTTGCCTGCGTGTACGCATTCCAAACACACTGTACCTGCATACTTGTACGCTCTGTAAGCTAAAGGTTGGGTGCGTACCCCTGTAAAGGTCAAAAGGCGCGAGTTTCATCACTAAAAGTTACTTGTGGTCACTTCTAGAGCCTTCTAGAAGAGTGTTCGACGTGTATTGAGTGCCTCCAGATGGTTCATGCACCCCTATGATAGAGGAACTTATCCCATCAAGAGAGGAGCTACCCCATCCAAAAGAGGGAGTATCCCATTGATGTTGGAACTGAATAACTTCCTCTAGAATACTATAAATACAGGCCTTGGGCCAAAGGAGGGGAGGTTGAAAGCTGAACATTCTAAAGGGTAAATGCTGCTGGAATTAGGACTTCCATTGTTGACTTGTGAGGAGAGATCACTATCCTTCCTTTTTGCCATAGTGGGAGTGGGTGAGCTTGTCAAAGTAGAGGAAATCTCTTGCTGGACCCTGGGAGGAGCTTGCACAACACCAAGGCTCAGGTTGTAATGGTTCCTTTTGATTCATTTAATACAAATAAGTCCATTCTTCTCAATGATTTGTTAATGAATTATTTCATGTATTCCTTGGTCAATATGATAGATATGCTTTATTTTATGATGAATATTCAGATGCTATGTAATCGTTTGCTTTGTTAGTGTATGCAGGTCTGAAAGTGAAGGAGGAGCTCATCTGGATCAGCAAGGCTGGACTGCTACAACAAGCGTGGGATTTAAGGTAAGATCGAAAACATTTGAATTCTCGTAGAATGATGTGTATCTAGAGAAGGATAGCTCTTGTTTGGTTTGTTTGTCATTAGAGAGTCTTAGACTCCTAGGAAGGTTAGATTTGTCCGCAAGTATAACTCATTCCGTGTGACAGTACCCTCATGCCTCTTTGAGAAGACTTTTATCACTTGAGTTGAGGCAGAGATAGATAGATTATTTATGCTTAAGAGCTAGGGTCACTTAGCTCTTAGTAGCTAGTAGAGTGGATCTGTAGTGGGTTTAGGGTTGTGGCATCAGGCGACAGTATGAAAACCCATGTTCCACTATTGGGTGTTGACCAATTGCATGATATGTATTTGAAGTTACAACAATATTAATAAGATGTTTTCTTTCACTTTTGCACTAATTCCCACACTTAATCATGTTGGTTGTATTAGTTTTCTGGTACCTCACCATATTTGTATGTGTGCTTTCATATACTTGAGATGTTATGTACTAATACATAGTGGTTGCATGTATGTTTCACTTTCAAATCTATGTTTACTTGTCCCTTGCCATGTCGGTAACCTATTGTGAACTACTTTTCCATTGTCCTTTGACATGTTCTTGTTTATTATCTCTGATGGGTTTTTAGCTCACTAATCCCTCTCATCATTTATCTCTTCTTATCATTGTTGTGACTTGTTTGCACCTCTTTCTACAATTTTTCAATCTTGGGCCAAATTTGTTCCGCTGCCCGAGCACTTTATTCTTGCCCCACTTTGGCATCTTCTCATTTGATAACTAAGAGCAGAAAACATTCATGGTGGCAGTCGGGCCAACATACTGGATGGGGCTCCTATCCTAAATGGTGTGAGGTCTAATTGGGACTTCACACTAGGGAGACCCCTTAGTCGTTGGCGGTAAATTTTGTTCCATCAACAGAGCTTATTGAGCTTACTTTTTTTCTCTTTCATGCTCTTTAAACTATGAAGGAGATCACTATACAAAATAGGGGGGGAGTATTTTTAACTTGTGCATATTTGTCTTGCAATTGTATGTCACCCTTGGACATGGAAATTGTGCAAGTCATACTCTTATAACTTGTTTTTTTCAGGATTTTGAATCACACGTTCAGCTTGAGTCGAGTCACTCTATTATTGGATTAGTATCTCACTCGATTGGTTACCCTTCTATGTTATGGGCTTTGGTGATGCCTCCTGTGTCACTATCATGTCTATTGGAATTCTTCAATCAGTGCTATCGACTTCACTATTCTTTCATGTCGCTCTATGTTCAAAGGAATTCTCAATTAAGAGTTGGTCATCAGTGTGTCTCATCATACCTTTTGTGTTGGCCATCATTGTGTCAGTGTACATCAACTCTTGATTTGTTATCGTTAGAGACCTTATCTCGGTATTAGTTTCATGTCGATGATGGGGGATACATTAAGACCCTCCTTCAATGAATCTCTTTCCATCGACTTCAATACCTTATCTAGGATGTAGATCTAGAAACACTCTAGTACCTCGAAGCATGCGGTAATTAATATAAATTTTCCTCATGGTTTGCATTGGATTTTCATCATTGGCCCATGTAGACTGATTCTTTGAAGAGCTCAACTTCATCTCATTCCTTCACAGTCTGTACACTACGATAGGTACCTTGGTAACTATTTTCATTATCAGTGGTATCCCTCATGTCTCTTAACGGGACACATCAATGCTTGGTAATTAAATGGTCTCCTTGTATGCTCGACATCAACTCATTTATTCACATGTAGTGGAATCGTACCATTGAGAAGTGTTGAAGACATTAGGGCATTAAGGGCACTTCACTCACGATCATTTCCACCCCCAAGTTCAGATTGGAGAATAATTTACATAATTTTAGGGCCATCATTGGGGTCACTCACATCAGTGTCCATCCCTATTGATAGTTAGCATTCCAAACATCTACATTTTATCATGACAAGTCCTTGATGATATAAGTCCATAATATGTTGTGTGGGAATTTGTGCACTCTTCTTTCAATACCGAGAATGGGTATGCATACCTTGGAGATGTACTTATTTATGTATCTGACTATACTCTTGAGCCTCTATAGGTATCTTGTTCAAGGTCTCTCTCTCTACCTCACTCATTGTCTTATTTATTATAATGTATTTCTACCATCAGATTCTCTTATCACCTCATACATTGGGGGGCATTTTTTATAGCTCAAAAATCCACCCCCTAGGGTCAAGAAGAAAAGAACAACCCTTGCCAATTCAAAGGTTTAAATTGTGATTAATGGAACATAAAAAAAAAAATGGTCTTTGAAGGGTTCAACACTCTTGGTTAGTTCTAGCAGAAACCCAAAAGGCCTAGAAATTCCTTTTCCTACTATTGGGGACGAACTAGAAGCCTAGCAATGTCCTCTCTCCACTAAAGTTTTGAAATAGAGCAAAAGTTCAACTAGATAAGCAATGATATCGACCAATTTAACAAGTTTAATTAAAATAATCATTGATCTGGTCTAGTGTAATCATCACCTATGATACAATCAAGAAAGTTTCTAGGTTCAATGAGAAAAATCATGAGGAAAATCTATAAAAGGCAAGCTCTTCACTAGTCACAAGGAAGAAGAATTGAACTTATGCCAAAAAGTTTCCAGATTGTTTCCAAGATAAAATTATAGATGTAGGTACATAAACCAGTGAGCATAGAGGTTAGGAGATAGACCAAAGGCAATGGCTTCAAGGAATCATTGATGTACTCTGGTTCAAAATTGATGCTACAATAATAAAAGACTTTTCCCACATTTGTCTTCCATGTATTCTCATATTTTATATGGTTGATATATTATGTATGTGCTAACATTTTTTTTGTTGGAGAATAGGAATTGGTTATATTCATTGTGTGCAAGCCATAGGGAAGATTCAAGAGAAAAGATATTGAGGAGATCCTCCCCAAGCTAGCTTCACCAACAGAAACTAGATTCTCGCAATAAGAGTTAACTTCTTCACTTTCTCTTTGTAACTTTGAATGCATGGATGTTCTTATTATATTAGTATCACTTCTCCACACACACACATTTCCTAGGAAGGCCTTGGTAAAATCTTGTGGGGTCTAAAATTTCTTGTCATTACAAGTGAAATTTTCCCTTGAACAAGGATGATATCCATAAATTTCCATAAATGGTGGCATTTTTTATGAGTTATGGAAGGATGTGTTGTACCACCATTCTACCAAGGGAAACCATTTCACTTATTATGTCTCTTTATCAGACACAAAGCAATGTTGATATCCTTCTAAACATTTATCTACTAACTCATTTTTCCCATCAAATTGAGGATGGTAAAATGATTTGTGGCCAATTGAGTACCAAAAAATAAATATATCCAATCCAAAAAAATTTAATGAAAATTGGACCTTTTTCACTTACAATAATATTTGGTATTCCATGTAACTTTTGGATTGTTTCCATGAATTCTAAAACCACTTTATTTGCTTTAAAATGGTGACAAAGAAATTAAAAATGGGCATACCTTGTCAACCAATCTAGCACTACCATAGTCACGCAATTTCCTTCATATTTGGGTAAACTTGCAATAAAATCCATTGAAAATTCTTCCCAACACTAGTTTGATATGGCTAATGGATGAAGGAGCCCTAGGGTCTAGATTGTGTCTTCCTTATTTTGTTGGCTTATATAGAGCTTAACACACAATCCCCTTTATTAGTAAGCATAAAGGGTTTAGTTTTTTCTTGAATTACACTAGCATAAATATCTTAAATGACATGAGATATGAGAAATCACACCTTGGGAAAAATATATTACTATAAATAGGTATAGACTAAAAGGATAATAGGTATTGTGGTAAAAAATTATCAAAAAGACAAAAAATGGGAGAAAAATGATGGTAATTGTAACCACTCCCTTCCACCCCTTGGTTTTTCTTGAGCTATGGGAGGTGTTACCTGTTTGTTTTGACCCAACCTCCAAGGTTTTTTATGAAGGTGGGGCCACATGACCTCAGCATTTTAAACTAGAAAAAAAATTGATTTTGATACCACCATGATGATTAGTTCGTCATGAGCTTTCTAAAAATATAAAAATTGTCTCAATATAACTCTTAGATTGCAAGTTATGCTCATTATAATTTTTCCAAATAAAAGGGGTCCACATCATCATAAGGGTCCCATATGGAACCCACATGGCCTCCACCTAGCATTGGTGGCACAACTACATCATTAATTTGGGATAGCCACTCCTTGACATGCTATCCATTGCAGTTTAACAAGGTACATGACCTGGTGGTCGTTATCTCCCTGAAGACAAGGTTCCCACACCGAAACAAGGTGGGGCCACATGACCTCATTTTTCAAACTTGATGGAAACTGACTTTGATATCACAAGGGTGCCACATGGAACCCACATGGCCTCCACCTAGCATTGGTGGCACAAATACATAATTAATTTGGGATAGCCACTCCTTGGCATGCTAGCCATCGCAGGTTAACAAGGTACACAACCTAGTGGTCGGTTTCTCCCTGGCAACAAGGTTCCCACACTGAAACAAGGAGGGGCCACACAACCTCATTTTTCAAACTTAACATAAATTGACTTTGATACCACCATGATGCTTATCTCATCATGAGATTTCCATAAATATAAATTTTGTATTAATCTAACTTTTAGATTGCAAGTTATGCTCATTAGAAGTTTTCTAATTAAAAGGGGTCCACATCAACACAAGCGTGCCACATGGGAACCATGTGGCCTCCACCTAGCCTTGGTGGCAAAACCACATCATTACACAGGGATAGCCACTCCTTCAAATGCTACCCATTGCAGGTTAAAAAGGTACACAACTTGGTGGTCACCACTCTCCCCAACAACAAGGTTCCCACACCAAAACCATGGTCGGGTTAGTCTGCAAACCACATCAACCAAACAACTGTCATTAACCATTGATCTATCACTTAACAATCTTTTGTAAGTGCCTAAGGATGTTATATCTATATAATATTGATGTAGCCGCCATATTGATATTGTTGTGCCCCATAGAAACCCATTATTGTTATTATTGATCCCTTGCATTATTATTGTTATGTAGGCCATAATTATTGTTTAACCCTCTAGACTCCTATATATAGCAAGGAGCTCTTTTCAATTGAATCATCGAAGAATTATTTATTTATGTGATGTAAAATTAGGTTTCCCCTTGAATAGGATTATTTTCAACTCGTTGATCTATCTTTTCTTTTGTTTTCATGATTTGGTTACATAGCATTTGGTATTAGAGCTCTTTATCCTAGGGTTTAGTTGCTTCAAACGGGACATTGTGGAATTTTTGTTATAATTGTTTTTTGGTGAAGCTTCAAATGCTAAAATTACTACCACGTGGATCTAAGATCTTTATGAACATTTGGTTATAATTTCATATCTCGGTTCACTATATTTTGAGTTATATGGTCCAAGGAAGCTATGCTTTTTTCATGCTCCAGAATTCAATCTCAAATAGATATCTCAAGGAAAATCATCATAAATTTTCCTTTGAGGATCAGTTTTGAATTTCGTATAAATTGGATGAAATTGCACGGAATTTAGTTTTTCTAATACGATTTTTAGGGTTGAAGGTGGAAATAGTGACACATGGCATCCCTACGAGTTCAACAAGTCCATAGTAAAGTCATTGTGGGAGATTTAGTATAAATCCATCTTAAAGAATCCAATCTTGGTAAAAACTATGGCATTGGAAAGAAAGGACAAAAAGCTACCTCAAGCTACAATTTCAGACCTTGGGAAGTTGAAATCATAGAGATACAATAGTTTCAAGGTCATCCATATATACAAGAACAAAATATTGTGTGTGTGTGTGTGTGTCACTATTTTGTCAAATATTTAATTGGTTGTCGATGGTCATTTTGTAGATCTGACACCAAAACATTATTAGTTTACAGATCGTGCCCAGAAAGTGAGTATTTGTAGAACTAGTTAATTTATTATATGGTTTAATATCTTTTTTTCTCAATTTGTGGTGTCATTATTCGTCCAAAGTGAGTTTTGGAATAAGTTGCATGGCCAGGGTTCATAGATGAATGTCACCATAATAGTTTGATGCTCTTTTTACTCTTATTTGATGGAAATAATCTCTTAATTTCATTTTGAAGGTTTATGAGCATTTTGCAGGTGTTTTTGAATATATGAGGTCAACAAGTTCTGAGAAGGGATTTGAATGACCAAATTGATGTAATATTTGGTGTATTATAATGTTTGCAGGTTGTAGTGACAGTGATTTGGAGAGTGGCAATGTTTATACTAGTGACAACATTTGCAGGCTGTGATTGCAATTTGTGGCAGTCTCTTTGTATGTAGATTCAATGATATGTGATGATAGTGGATCTAGTTTTAAAATGAGACAAAATATAGGTCCACAAGAAAGTTGAAGAAGTAGGTTGGATCCTAATCATCACGAGGTTGGAGCCTAGATCAGGTTTGATCCAATTCATCATCAAGGTTGGAGCCTCAATCAGGTTTTATCCTATAGTGAGGAGCTACTTTCATCTGAGGTTGGTGCCTCAATTTGGTAGTAGCCTACCACAAGTATAAGTTTGCATTTTGGGGGTAGTTTCCTCTAATGGGTCGGGGCTTGTAGATTGATGTAATGAATTGAAGATTAAGAAGAAGAAGGTTGGCGATTTTCTCTTGTATGGGTTCCCCCTAAAAAATTATTTCTCATTGTGATGTGATGGATTCTTGTATTATTGATTTCTTCTTGATATGTTAATGATATGATGATGCATTGATATAGTTGATGCTAAAATTATTGTGGTGCATTGTTATTAATTGTGTGATTAAGAAAAGTTGTAAACTAGTAAAATTGATGTCATACTAATTCACCCCCCCCCCCTCTCTCTTAGTGTGATATTTGGGCCAACAATGTTGTATGCAAAAATTAACTAAAAAATAGCATTACAATTACTTGATAGTGGTTCACTTTTATAATTTCAATGAAATACACTTTACAACAAAATTATGTGATATCTTAAAATTGTATACTTTTTTTCAAAAACTAACTTAATGAAAAGAAAGACATGAACTCAAAACTCTTATTTACTAAAATAACTTTCAACCAAGTGAATTGATGCAAAACATATCACAAGTGTTATGAAGGAGAACTCATTGTTTTTGGAAGGTGGCCAAATTTTTCTTAGTCAAAATACCCTTACTTTTGTTTGCAAAAAGATTCAACGCAACTGATTGTGTACCAGAGGAAGGAGAATTTGTGAAGTGTTCACTTCATTATAATTTAGTTGTATTTGAATTTTCACTTTTGGAATTACTTAACTCTTGATTAAGGAGTTGTGAATGGGGCTTACGCATTGGTTTTAAGGAATTTATTTTAGGGGGCTTGACTTTCCTAGGGGTTTTTTGTGCATTCACTCTTGGTTCTAAAAATGGATGTCACTGTGGGGGTATCAGCCTCCCCGCCTCCTTCTTGCTCCCCACTGCAATCTCCAGCAATCATTACTTTAATGAGCTTGTAAAAAATAGTAATAAGTATTTAAAATTTGGACCTAAGAAACTTGTTAAGAAGATGGATAGGATTTCGAAAGTGTGGGTTAATTTAGGTAAATCTCAGGCATTGGATATCAATCAAGCTTAAAGAGGTTTGGTAAGCCAATTTAAGGGTGTTTTTCCTTATACAAGATATTTTAGGTTGTAGGTGGAATGAAGCTATAGACCCCTCATTAAAGGACATATTAAGTGTGCCTTCTGCAGAAAAGGTTCCTTCACCTCTTTATTTGAACTTAAAGAACATCGGGATCGCGTACTTAGGAGCGACCCTTACATCATGGGTATTCAAATTCTTTACATGGATTGTTAGACATGGAATTTAATCCTAAGAATGGTGTTCCCTTATAAGTTCTATTATGGGTAAAACATCCTCACTTACCTCTTCATTGTTGCGATGAGGATACTTTGAGGAACATCAAAAATGCCTTCGGAAGAACATAGATAGAGCAGAACCAAGAGATTCGATGTATCCATGTGATAATATTTGTGTAGAAATAGACCTTGAGAAAGGCCTTTTGAAATAAATTCAACTCACAATAGATAAATGGTATTTCATTTAGTAGGTGGATTATGATCAGACCCCTTTCAAGTGTAAATATTGTCATGAGTATGGGAACTTTTCCAAGAATTTCCTCAAAATTGAGGATTCCCTCAAGCAGTAGGAAGATAGGCATCAATGGAAAATATAGAAGATAAGAAGAGGACAAACACGCCAAAATCCCTAAAAGATCCTAGGTCCCCCCCCACCCCCCAACCCAAAGGGCCTCTCCTCCTCCATCAATTCCTTTAAATATAATAAAAGATTTGGCTCCAAGAGCTGGGAAGAATATTTATCAGCAAGAAATCAATTCGTTGTATTGGAAAATGAAGAGGATGAAGGAGAAGCTCAAGGGGTTGGAGAACTAGAATAGACTCAAGGATAAAATGGATATGTTGAATCCCATAATGAGAATAAAGTTCCATAACTAGAAGATGACCTTGTGCGAAATGTCTCAGCATAAAATGTCGGTTTGGAAAAGGAAGAATATTTTGAATCTCCACTTGAAGCAAAGAAATCTCACCTCAATTTATTTACCCCATATTATGACAAATCAGAAAATGAAATGGAAAGGGGTTTTGATCCCCCGAAATATACCAAGAAAGTGGAAAGAAAATATAATCGAAAAGTTCCAGCAAGGTCATGTACAAGGGGATAAAGAAAAAGGAACTCAATTGGTGACTAATGTTCCTTCCTTTAGATTCACTAAAAATTAAAATAAATATAGTTCCATTGACGCTCATCCTGTTGTGGGCTCTAAATATTATAGAAAATAATGAATATAGTCTCCTATAATTGTAGGGGGATGGGAAATTAGAAAGGGAATCTAAAAACAAAAGCTTAATTAGATCACAAAATCCAATTTTCATCCTCCTCCAGGAGATGAAATTAGTGGAGTGTGAAGCTATAGTAAAATGTAGAATAATTTGGAAAGGGAGTAAAGCAGTGGTTATAAGTTTAAGGGTTCCTTGTTTGGATTTTTCACTCCATGGGAATCCTCATTCTTCAATCTTCTATAATAATAAAAAACTCAACATTGGATCATCACTAGATTGATTCATCTCCCATTTGGGAAAATTTGCAACATAGTAAACATTTACATGTCATATATGTATCATTACAAGGTAAAATGTTGGAATCCTTTGTTAGGACAAAGGGAAACCATTCTCAACTCAAATTACATTTTACTAGGGGATTTTAATGTTACAATTCACCAGTGGGAGAAGAAAGGTGGCAGTATAGTAAGAGATCAGTTTTAGGAAAAGATGGAGGGTTTGTTTTCCCAGATGGACCTGGTCAATATCAAGTCTAAAATCTCCACTTGGAGTAATAAAAGGGTTAGCCCTGGACACATGACTACACGATTGGATCAATTCCTAGTAGGGAGAGATTTTTTGGTTCAAAAAAATTTCCCTCCTCCTATCATTTGTCCTAGCGTGGTTTCGAACATAGTGCAACTAAGCTTATTTAGAGTTATAAGATTTAAAGGGTCCCATCACATTCCATTTTAACCCTTTATGGATGAGTGATGACCATTTTAAGCCACTATTTCATCATGCATGGTCGAGGTGGGTTCTTGGTTCTCCTATATTCATATTGGAGCAAAAAATAAAAGGATTAAAAGAGGAAATAAAAAATTGGGTGAAGGAAATGTCTAAACCTCAAAAAAAGAAAGTGGGGCAGTGTTGATGGTATTGGAATATGCCAACAACCCAACGGTCTCCCTGATATTAAGTCCCAATTATACCTCAGACCATTTGGAATAGGATCCCCAACAGGAAAATAAGGTAGCTTGTCATAATCTTAAAGATTTGTCTTGGCTGCAATAAATTACACAAGAGAAACACATGTACTTTATAGATAAACAAGTAAGTTAGCTTTGTGATGTATTCAATTGGAAAGAGTATAATGATTATTTCATGGAAAGGAAGTGTTTTCGTTGCTACAACATGCTCCAAAATTTTGGCCTACATTCAAATTTCTAAGCCTACTTTGACCTTGCAAGTTGTCGTTTCTAATGGTAAGAGTCATCCCATGTAAATCCTCTAAGTTTTCTAGTCCCTTTTGGAGGAAAACCTAAGTGTCATATTTTAGCATTGGAAGTCTCACACATTTTGAAAGCATTTTTCTAGTTTATTTCAAGAGGCAAATATGGCAATGATGGGTCCTATTTATCATATAGACATGTACTTGACTCATTTCCAAAATTTTATGCATTTTCGTTCTAGTGTCGTCACTGTCATCGCAGGGCGTACCTTAAGTGTCGCACTTGGAGGAGATTGTTGTTTTGTCGTCACATTAAGGGGATCATGTTGGTTTTTAGTACCAAATTTTCTATGTTGTGTCATCAATGGATCCAAGTGTGTGATCATGTTCAAGCCTTACCTTGGTTTCATCTTTGCCTCATTGATCTCACACTTAGTTAAATTCCAAAAATTTTCATGCCTGGCCAAATTGATCTCACTCTACCCCTCTAAAGTGCACATTGTCCAGTTGTAACGTCAACATTTCATCCCTGCCTCATGGAACTATGCAATGCGTAGTCACTTCCTTCTAGATTTGTGCATTGCACAGTCACGGTTCTCAATCTCGGCCTCCTAACCTCCAAAACTACACAATATTGCCTCCTAGTCAATCATTTTTTATGCATTGCACAATCTCAGACTGTAGCCTGTATCCATGGCTTCTTGAACTATGTAACTACGCAATCCAACATCCCAGTCTCCCTCCAAAACTATGCATTATGTAGTTAGAGTAGGCAAGCATGCCTCACTGTGACCCTCAACTATGCAATCCTGCTTCATAGGCCTCCAAAACTGCACATTATGTAGTTGCAAGCATTAGTCCCTCACTATTGGCCTATAGAACTGTGCACTATGAAATCCATGTGTCTTCCTCCCTATCCAGTACTCAGTTTTAGCTCAATCAATAGTCTTCGTGATGCAAGTTAGACTAGGAGGTTTTTGAACGGATGTTTTCTTTCCATTAGTAGATTTCACTTGCATCTATTACACCTTGACATTACAGGATGATACTCATGAAAGATTAGAATAAGGTTGTGCTCATGAAATATTAGAATAAGGTTGTGCTAGAAGATACTTGGGAAGTTGTGAAGACAAGATGACCATTGAATAAGAAGATGAAGGGACACTAGATTGCAATAGAGTCTGGAAGATCAAGATCATAGTGAAGACTCCCACTTTTCAAGCCTTTTTGAGAAAGAGGAAGAAGACCATGCAACATCTTTCATGAAGAAACAAATATAGCAGCAAAAGAATAGTGGCTTAACATTTCCACATCATCACCAAGTCCATGTCGCCAGTGTCAAGTCATGTCTTGTCAAAGTGTCACTTCAAGGTGTCATATGAGTCATCAGGTTCCACATCATTTATGGATGTAATTATGTAATTATGTAATTTTCAATAATATGAGAAATTTAATGTAAACTGGAAGTCCAAGAGTCACCTAGAATGTGAAAATTCATGTAGAAGTCAAAGAGTCTCACGAGAATTCAAAAAGTCATATGGAAGCACAAGATTCATGAGGGGAGTCCAAGAGTCACAAGGGAGGTGGAGATTCACCTAATTTGTTATATATACACCCTCATAGATCAAGAAAAATACTTTTCACCTTGGCTCCTCTAACCAGGCATTAGAGAGGAAGATATTTCTTTTAAGGAGCAAGTGGTAGCTCTAACGCTCCACTACTGGAGCTAGTGGTGTTAATTGTACTGATGTATCTTAGAACTTTCGCTTAATATTTGAAGCTCATTGAGCCAACACACTTTCATGTGTATGTTGTAAATGTTGTAAGACTATTCTTTGAATGTTTGTGATATATTTTGTTTTTCATTCATACTAAAGAAATTAAACTATTTCGATGGCTTTGGTGCTTATCTTGTTGAAGGTGTGTTGTACTTGTTTTAACGATCGTTACTTCTATGTGAACTATTTTTCTAGTTGATTAACGATTCTTTCATATATATGTTCATGTGTCTCTATTATATTAGTACTATTACTCTTATCCGAAAGGCTCACTTTCATTTCCCCCAGTGAAAGAACCTTGATACATTCTGCAACTGAACATTCCACAAGGCATACTCACTTGTTCATCAAAAATACATGTACATCACTCTCTTGTGCTAACTACTGCAGCCAAGGAAAATCTCTAAGAAAAATTGCAATCGGGCCTTATTTCCATAAGGGCTCCTACACCAAATGGTGTGAAGTCTAATTTGGATTTCACATCGAGGAGACCCCCTTGCATGTTGGCGGGTTCCAACAATGTCATAATTTTGGCGTTGGAGGGAGGGAAACCACCTTTTTATGGTTGATAACTCACCACATCTTAACAAGAAATAGTAACGTTCCCATTTCCACTTCAACTCATACTCCTGAGAGAGATCAAAATTATCATCCTAGTTTGGGAAAAGCTTTCAAAGTTACTTACAATCAGATCCGAGCAATCTGACCTATTACTCTTCAGTTCGAAAGAGCTCTTGGTTTACTCCCTGTTGCTTCTATCCTACCTCATAAACCTATAAATAAAGAAACAACTCTGAGTGGTGTATTAGTTTCTTCGGTGGAAGATTTGGTTATCTAAACCCTTGAGGATTTGGTTAATCCCACAGAAAGAAAAAATCAGTAAGGGGAACTTCCGCCCATCGAGAAGAATTTGGACAATGAAGGCAAGGATTTTCAATTTTTTTATGAGGAACATCCTCATTATAACGAATGATTTAAAGGTGAAGGAGAATCCTCTTCAAAATTAGAAGAAGAGGAGGAGGAAGGAGATGAAACCATGGTTGATGAAGACTTATATAAGATGGCCTAAGGGCCACTCACTCTTCTGGATAATCTTCACCACATGCCTAAACATTCGAAAAAGTTGTTGTCAAAGTTCGATCTGAATAAGAAGACCAAAGTTGAAGACCATATTGATGATTTCTACATGCATTTACAAATGATTGAGGTATGTTTTGACGATGTTTCTTATAGACTATTTTCATATAATTTAAAAGGTAGAGTGTATGTATGGTATCACAATCTTTCGTCCAATTTAATCCGTAGCTAGAGGGAGTTTAAGAAGTTGTTTTTGGAAAAAAATGTAGATGATAAAACTCCTGCCACGTTATTAAAAGAACTTGGGAATCTAAAAATGGGAGACAAAGAAAGAGTCAAAGACTTACTTGTTTGTTGAACAAGTCCCTTGCAGATGTGAAACCGCATGATGATATGACGAAATATTATTATACAGTTGCCAACTAACATTTTTGTGTTTTTTAAAAGAGTTGCAAAGGATAATTTGGCTTTAAATTTTGTAGAAAATCTTGTTGTTGAAAAGGATTTGTGTTAGATTGGAGTCATTGAAAACATTGATGATCCTAAAGACTCAAAGGAAACTGGTAAGAAAACCCAAGCCTCTCCACCAACGCTAAGGCGAAATATTATTTTGATACAGAAATCTTGACCAAGTCTTTGAAGTTTCTCACGAATGAAGTATATGAATTAAAGAGGAGGTCAAGTGAGGAAACCACCAGTAGGAAGTTATATAGGTCGCCTTTCTTGAAGAAGAATAACAATCCTCAACCTACTAAATTTGTTCAGAGCTCTAATTCATTGTTTAATGTTGAAAGTTGGGGAATGGATAACTACTTCACTTTTCATTAAGACAAGAATTCAGAGAAAACATGTCCCTAATGGAATCATAATATGACTTCTATGATGATCAATTTCGTATATACTTTGCTAGCAAATGAGCAACCTGAGCAAAGTGAAGAATCAAATGAACCTGTCATGACAAAAGAAAGTTCAGGCGTTGGACACTTATTTAATTCATTTCATGTCATATTTAATGTTGACAATCCAAGTGTTGATGAGCCATTAGTGAGTGAATATCCTCTGCAGCAAACAACTGGTCATTATAATTTGAGGATCAAAGGTCCTATCTCTGAGCAAGAGCTCAAGAAGCAATTGTTGAGAAGGATTCTACTACCTTCCTATTCAGCTCAGAATTCAAAGAACAAATATGGAAATTCTCCCTCCTCTAAGAATGATTTTGCCAACAACAAGAACAAGTCCACCACTCTTGAAGCCACAAATAAAACTACACGACCCAATACATCAACACACCCCTTTAAGATTGAAAGTATTGATTACAACACTGTTGAAGACATATAAAAATCTTGTGCCAACATCTCAATCTTTGAGCTCATGAAGATAACGTGACAGTGAGAATTGATTATCCAAGCACTCTCATCACAGTCTTCGACAGGTAAGGAAGTTTCTGCTTCTCAAGTTATGTCCGGTAACTCTCATGATATTATCGATTTTGTAGTAAATGTTATCAATTTAAATTCTAACACTCTCTACCCCTCGTTTCTTTTAAAATTTTAAATATTTAATTATAATGTCCATAATTGTTTGGTCGATTTTGGTGCATCCACAGACGTCATGCCATTATTTGTTTCTAAGAAAATTAATGCTAAATGGGATAAGGATGATGCATGAATCATACAGTTGGACAAATATTTAGTCCAGACAATTAGTGAACTTAACAATGTTATCATTCGTTTGTCATCAGATCATAGATTTCACCAATGCATAAACATTGTTATTATGGACATTCCTGAAGCCTGTTATTTGCTTTTGAGCAGATATTTGTCTAGTAAACTGCAAGGGAATTTCTCAACTGATTGGACACATTTATAGCTTTTGTACAAGGGAAAAAACAATCAGATTTGAGTAGAAAGTAAGACCTATATGAAATATACCATGACACCACTTGAGGGACAAAACGAACTAGCTGCTTTTGCAGATGTCATTTTTGGAAATTGTTTTCTGGAAGTAGATTATGGATTTTATCTAGCACAACCTTCACCTGTCCCACCAAATACATAGTTGGAACTCCTTCCTTGAAATCCAACTAGTGAAAATGACTCTTGTAATATAGATGTAAATTGTATCAATGTAGGAAATAACTCTAGTACTTCTAATATTTGAGCATTTCGTTTTGATGGTTCGAAGACGCATGAGGGTTCTGGGGTTGGTTGTATTTTAATAGATCCGCAACAAAACAAGCATATGATCTCTTGGCACTTGGAATTTGAGTGCTAACAATGTTGTCGAATATGAAGCGCTCATTATAGGTTTAAAGAAAGTCATCAACCTCAAAGTTGAAGTACTTAAAGCAATAGGTGGCTCAGAAATTGTAACACGACATGTGTGAAACACAATACATTGTGTCATATAATCTCTTAAACTATCAACAAGAGGTACGGAATTTGATTTCACATTTCCAAGCCTTCAATATAGATTTTATTTTTCAAATTCGTAATATTTTTGTTGATACATTAGCGAATGTTACTGCTAGGTTGTCACCTTTAAAGGATTGCTTTTCAATTGAAACTATTTATAGGCCATTTGTACCTCACAATATAACTAACTTTAACATTTTCAATGACGACCCTCAATTACTGGACTTTATGACAAACACTAATGTGTTCAAGTATGCATCCATTGATGAAGATGAACACGAGAAAGCATTACACGGTTCAGCTCAATCAAGTAAAGAAAACCCTATCTCCAAGGGTGTGGCGTCATTGGAAAAGTTGCATGACCTGTAAAATCAGTTCAAGGCAAAAGTTAATGCAAAGACTCATAACTCCACTCTTTCACACAAACAAGTGAACCTTGGTATTGAAGAAGATCTGAAGTATATGAATCTTGGTACTTGTTTCACATCTCAAGAGCGAAAAGCTTTTATCTACATCTTTAAATAGTATTGATATGTATTCACATGGGCACACGATGATCTGAAAACTTACGACATGCGAATAATCCAGCATGTGATTCCCATCAAAGAAGGGGTTAAGCACCCATTTTAGCAAAATCTTAGGAAATTACACCCTACGCTTGAACCCCTCATTCAAAAAGAACTCAAAATTTTTTGGATGTTAGTATCATATTTAAAGTTCTTCATTCGACATGGGTCTCTAATATGATTCCAATAAGAAAGAAGTCCGAAGAATTATGCATGTGTGTTGATTTTCTCAATTTGAATTGGACTTCAAACAAGGATAGCTACCCCATGCCATTAATGGAACAAATTCTGCAAACAACATAAGGGTCAGAGATATTCTCATTGTTAGATGGTTTTTCTGGCTACAACTAGGTTCTAATAGAGGAACCCGATAGACACATAACCACTTTCAGGACCATTTGGGGTACTTTCATGCTCAAATAAACGCCTTTTGGACTTATCAATGAAAGAGCTACATTTCAACAAGCTATGGACATCGCATTTCGGGGTTTGATTGGACAAATTTTCATGGCTTACTTAGATGATGTGACAATATTTTAAAAGAAGTGATCCAATCACTTGGGTCATCTGAGGAAGATTTTCGAGGAATGTCGTAAATGCGGGATATCTTTAAATCCTAATAAGAGAACATTTGGAGTGTCTGAGGGAAATATATTGGTTCATATCATCACAAAGAGTGGCATTAAAGTGAACCCATAATAGGTAAAAGCTATCACTCAAATTCCCTTCTCAGTGAACAAGAAGGCCATGCAATCTTTCTTAGGGAAAATCAATTTCCTTCGTAAATTCATCTCTGGTTATGCACATATCGTAAACCCGTTACAAGGAATGGTTGAGAAGGATGCAAATTATAAGTGGGATAAAGGGGAAAAGGATGCTTTCACCTATATCAAGCAAGCAAATGTTGAAGCTCCAACGCTATATAGTCCAAATTTCGGCAAAGATTTCTTGTTGTATATTTTCACTTTTGATACTTCTATTGAAGTCGTTCTCACGCAAAAGGATGATCAAGGTAATGAGCAACCCAAATTATTATTGAGTGTTGAATTGCAAGGACTTGAGTTAAACTACCCCACCATTGATTAGTAAGTGTATGCAATGTACAAGGTGGTAAAACATTCCATGCCATACCTTCTAAAAATAACATTTCCGTCTGTGTACCTCACCTAGTGGTCAGATCATTGTTTTTTCAACAAGAAATGGGAGAAAGAAGGGTGAACTAGATGACAAGCTTGCAAGAGTATGATCTTGAATTTAAGTTATTTAACACTATAAAAGGCCATGGTCTATGCCAGCTTGCAGCAAAAGCGGTTAACGCACTAGAAGAAGAGTTTTTCGGTTGAGCAGGAAATTGAAATGTATAAGATAGAACAAGCTACCCGCACTGACACATCCACCTCTTGGTATGCGTGATCTAAACTTAAACAGGAGTGCAACAAATTATAGATATCACAATAAACATAGAAATGCAGCAGAAACAACACTTCATTTCATTAATATAAGAATGTTGAAATATGCTTATAAACAGAATGGAAATAAATTAGCTCAGGCGATGGTAGCTTATATTTGAGAAGAGATGTGGCAGCTACATGCCTTTGAACTGTGTTACAATGAGGCTCCAAGGCCTATTTATTATTAAAAAACAATGGAAAACGCTAAACATCCAAAAACCTAACCGTAGGAGATGAAGCGCCAAAATTGTGGACCCTGTTTGGGTAAATTGGTAGATCAATTTCTTGGGGTCGTAACTTTGGCATAGATCTTCGTTTGGCTATAATAATACCTTGTTTCGAAGATCTCGAAGAAGAGGGCAAAAACAAACTAACAAACCCATTTGGAAATTGATTGGTCTCTCCATTTTCCCTAAAACGTCTTTTAGGGCCTCAAAATAACCCCGAAAGTTTAGGGCCTGGAAAAACTACTAAAAATAGTAAATTGTGCTACAATTAAGGAAACTGAAAGATTGAAAGAGACAGTGTTGGGGTTCCAAGTGGAATAGGAGGGTAGCCATCAATATCCACCTGGATAATTCCTCCACCCTTAGGAAGAAATGGTCACCATTCCGTTGAGTGCCTCCATGAGATGGGGAAACTTCTGTTGAACTTGGTCCCTGGTGAGCCACTTGCCTTGGTGTAGGAGTCGGCCAACTTTAACGACTCGATACAGTTGGATCTTTTGCTAGAAAGTATTCTTGATCTATGTGTCCATGATACAATCAGTTGTTGCATGTTCCATGCAGTCTGGGTTTAGCTCTGTTGGTGTGAGTTCTTTTGCAATGTCAGTTTTGTCCAGCAATGGTGGAAAGTATGGTTGAAGGTGGTCTACATTGAACACTAGGTGCAAACCAAGGAATTTTGGAATGTTGAGCTTGAAGGCATTGTCCCCTATAGCCTTAATGATGGTGTATGGCCAAAATCGGAGTGGGTGAATCTTGCGATGGGGTCCAGTGAGGTCCTCCTTCTGCAAATGTAGCCAAATTTTGTCGCCCACCTGGAACTTGTGTGGCACCTAATGTTGATCATGGTGTTGGTTGTACTTAGCATTGGATTTATCCAATATATCATCGACCTGCTGGCGGATGTGTTTAATGCACTCAATGAAATTGTTAGCCCTGTCGGCTTCAGACTAGACATCAGCCAAATCTACCTGAGTAGCTGAAAATGGTATAGCCACATTAATGGGACATAATGAATGAAATCCCATCCCATCTGAAAGGGTTTATGGTACGTTGAATTATGGATAGCTCTATTGTAGTTGCGTTGGAGATAGGGGAGGTTTTCTTCACATGTGCATGGATGCTTCGAGTTGTACATCCGCAGAATGTGTATGATCATGTTGTTGAGGACTTTTGTTTGGCCATCAGTTTTGGGATGGAAAGTCGTGGACTTAGTGAGTTTGGTGTCCAGCATCAACTAGAGACTTGACCAAAATTCACTTATGAATTTGTTGTCTTGATTAGAGACAATGTACTATGGGATCCCAAAGTGTACCAGCGCTCACTCAAAGAAGAGCTTAGCAGTGGCGTTTGCATTGAAGGAAAAGTAACTAGGTTCGATTTTCATTATGACTTGTATCTATAATATTATGAATAAAAATGTTATTACTTGCATCATGTGTTTCATGAGAAAGATGAATTTACCATAGGTAAAAGACTTCTTCTTGATGTCTTTAGGATTTTTATGTTTCAGCATAAGTTTTATGAAAGTCATAAGATCAAAGGTTAAGCTCCAAGAGAAGTGTCACTATTATCATGCAAAATCGCTCTACAATACACAAAAAATATCCTTGATATGTTGGCTTAGAACTAAGGCACTCTTGTCGGCTTGACAGATGATCGTTGACTCATATATATAGGAGTTAACATAAGGTAAAAACGATCGTCTTCAGAGAATTCTACACATCGCACTCATCAATAAAAGGAACACATACACTGTGGTTATCTCGGAAGCATCTCGGTCTCGGAAGTCTGGTCTCAATATATAAAAAAGTGTTTCATACCTCGCAAATCTGGAAGCAAAGATAGGTGATACAGTCCTCGCAAGATCATAAAGAGAAGCTCGGTGATACAGTGCGCACCAGACAGTAAGAAGGTCAATCATATGCACCTCTCGGAAGTCTATAAGGACCTCAAAGTAATTCGGTATTATATATTTGGGAAGTTTATACACAGTGATATCACTCAGAGGATTACTCACTGAAATATATATCTCAGAACCAATTAAGGGATTGTGCATATATATATACATAGTGACAATACAAAGTGCAACGCTAAGGTGTGATACCTCTCATATCTATTGCAACCAATGAAGAACCAAAGGATTATGGAAAATCGATAGAAGAAGGTGTTGAAGATAGTGACAGAGAAGACATAAGGAGATGGAGTACAGTGATATCAAGGCAGTAAGTTGTAGACCAAGCAGTGCAGAGAATAGTGACAAACAACTTGGAAGTAACCTTATGTATATTTTTTCAAGGATCTTGGTATTCATCTAAATATATATACGAAGAGATTCAAGGGTTTTACTCTCAAGAGGAGAGGCTCCCTAGATTAGAGCCAACAACTTGTGTGCTTATTTTTGTTGTTGATTGTCCATTTTGATAATTGTTTGAAGAATGAAGAACACACTAATATAACAAAGCTAATCAAAGAAGACAACACAAATTGTTTTATCAATAAGTTTGATAAGAATCACTAAGTCATGAATTGCCTTAGATTCTTCAACACTTTGTTGTGATACTCTTCTTGCAGACCGATATAATGGCCATCTTAAAGAATCTATCAAAGACCATGAAAACGAAGTCGTTGTCGTGCTTAGTAGAAGGAAGGCCTGACATGTAATCCATGGAGATGGATTCCCAAGGTCAACTATGAGTAGGTAGAGGAGTATATAGGCCTTGCTTCTTGATGGTTGGTTTGGAAATGGCACAGGCAATGAAAGATTTATGTACCTCCCAACATCCCGACAAAGTTTTGGCCAATAGAAATGCTTTTGTAGTACTGCCATTGTTTTCCCTACTCTAAAATGTCCATCAACCCTATTGTAGTGTGCCTCCCAAATCATATTGGCACACTCACTTGAAGGAACATAGACGTGTCCCAGGTGGCATAACATGGCATCCTGGAGGTGAAATTTTGGAACTTTTTTACCTTCCAAGAGTGTTTGGTATGTGTTGTCGAATTCTAGATCGCTCTTGTAAAGATGAGGCCACCCCGAAGTCTCGTGCCCACAAGATTCAAGCATAGTGATCAACACCATGACTGGTGGTGGGTTGAGGCAGTCTGCAACATTATTGGTGTTTCCCTTCTTGTACTTAATGTTCAAATGGAATTGTTGCAGCTATGTGGGCCATTTTTTATGGCAATCATTTTGCAACTTCCCTTGTGTCTGTATGAACTGCAGGGATTAGTGGTCTGTGTGGATGATCATTTCCTTCCCCATAATGTAATGCTTCCATTAACTACATGCTTGCACAATGGAATACATTTCGTTTTCATAAGTGGGATACTTTCAAACTGTGTCTGAAATTATCTCACTATGGTAATCCATTGGATGCCCTTGTTGAGTAAGAACTACACCAATGGCATAGTCGGAGGCGTTTGTCTCAATCTCAAATGGTTGTTGTAGGTTTGGTAATGTGAGCATTGGTGCAAAGAAGAGGCAGTGCTTCAACTCAGGAAATGCCTTCTGTTGGGTATCAGACAAAAAAAAAAATCTTTCACTTCGCCCTTAGTGACTTGACTTAAACGGCAAGTGATATGAAAGAACCACAACAAGAACTTCCATAGAAATTAGCAAGACCCAGAAAGTTGTGGAGCTCTATTAGAGTGGTTGGGGTTGGCCAATCCCGAATGACTTGTATCTTGGATGGGTTTACATGCACACCCTTCTCATCAATGATGTACCCCAGATATTGAACTTGTTCCATGCCGAAAATTCATTTCTCAAAATTGGCACACAACTTGTGTTGACACAAGTTTTGAAGGACTTGTTGAATATGGTGGAGGTGCTCTTCCCAACTCTAGTTGAAGATCAAGATGTCATCTAAATACACCACCACAAATGCAATGGTGAAGGGTCGTAATATATCTTCCATCAATCTCATGAACGTTGCGGGGTCATTTGTCAACCCGAAAGGCATGGCCAACCATTCAAAAAATCACTCCTTTGATTTGAAGGAAGTCTTCCACACATCAGAGGTATCGATAGGCACCTGGTGATAACCAGACTTCAAGTTAATCTTGTTGAAATATTTGGCCCCCTTGAGCTGGTCCAGAAGGTCATCAATCTATGGGATTGGGTACCCATTATAGACAGTCATCTTGTCCAATGACCAATAGTCAATACATAGCCTATAGGTCTCGTCCTTCTTCTATACCAATACAATCGAGCTCCCACAGGGTGATGAGCTAGGCCTGATGTGCCCTTTCTGCAACAACCCCTGAATCCACCTCTTAATCTCATCATTCTCTACAACAAAGAGTCAATATATCATTCCACTGGGTAGCAGCACACCCAGGGTCAGATCGATGGAGTGCTTGACCTGATAGTGCAGACGTGCCCCTGTAGGTGAGGTGAAAATGTCCCTAGACTCCTCCACGACCTTGTTCATCTGCTACTGTTGTGCAAAGGAGCCATGTCTAGAATTTGTGAGCATAACCTTCTTCTTACCCTGAGGGAAAATCATAAGGAAAACAAATTTCCTGGTCTGGGAAATGATCTTACTGCATTTCTTTGCAGTGATCAAAGATATGGCAGTAGGCAGGGCTACCTCTAGTATCCTATACAACTTATTTCCCAAAGTAAGAATCACATAGCGAGGTCTAGATTCATATAAAACATGCCACTTCCACAAGTATGCTTGTCCTAATAATACATCACAAACTTCAAGAGGAGAAATATCACATAGTACCTCATTCGTGAAGGGCTTGATGTTGTAAGGAAGGTGACATTGCTAGCTAATGCGGAGATATCGTCCTTGGTGAAGCCACCCAATGGTGTACGGCTTCAGATGTGTTGTCATTGGTAGGTCCAGCCACTTCACAACCTCCGCTGAAATGAGGTTCTTTTGGCTCCTTCTTTCGACAACGAACTACAACAGAGAACCTTTCACCCATATCTTTGAGTGGAAGAGGCGTTCCCCCTCCTCTGGATCTTCAGGCTCATTCTTCCGGATTTTGGTGGTGGCCACGGTGGCACTGGGCTCCACATCAATGATTTTCTTCCCTTTGTCATTCCCCTTGTCAGGTTCTGACTTAGAGTCAGAACATGTGTTTGATTCAGAAGCCTTCATCTCGGCCACCAATGACTACTTGGCCTAACACTCACTTGTATTGTGAGTGGAGCTGTTATGTAACTCACACCATTTTCTCGTCCTTCTTTGTCTTCATGGTGTTATTCTTTCCTTGCGGCTTTGGCGGGTTGTCCTGGGCCGCCCCGCCTTGGCTTTGGCCTTTTCTTTATGGTTTGGGGGTGCCTTTTCCTTGCTTCAGATTCATAGATCCAAAGTCTCACTTATTCTCAATCTTGACAGTGTATCAGTATGTTGTGCTAAGCGAGGAGATGTTCAGGGACTCCATCTCATCCTGGATGTACTTGTGTAGACAGCCATGGTACTTGAGTACCAAATGTCACTCAGAATCCATGATACCAACTTAGTACAGAGGGTATGGAAAATAGTTTTTAACTCCAACACATCTTGCTCCCTTCCCTACCATAGTGTGGTCCACTTTATGTATTTATCTTCATAGCTCCCGGCAGGGTAAATTGTTCCTTGATGGCGTCTTGGAAAGAATCCCAAGTGGGTGCGGTTGAAAATAGTAAGGATTCCCTCTTTTCCTTTTGTTCGCAATAGGTTTCCCACCTGTCCTTGACGTGTGGGGTGGCTTTGAGAAGTGCAAAAGTAAACTTTTCCCGATTCGAAAAGTCATGAACTGAAAAGTATCCTTCCAACAAAATCAACCATATATCTACAATGTTTGCATCTATTTGGCCCTCAAATATGTGAATATCAATGTTAACATGTACCTTAAAAGGAGTGGCACCTCCAGAGTGGTTTTTGGATGAAGATGCATCGCCTGTGGGTAGTCATCGAAGGATCTGGGAAAAGTTATCCAACATCGCGTTCCTTTGTCACTCGAGGGCTTCCTCAAGAAATATTTTGAAAGGATCTCCTACCCCCTCATCTTTTTTTTCTTCTGCCATGGGAGGTCGTAGAGGTTTTCAAGGATATTCTTGCAAAGGTTTAACAAAATCAAGCTCTAACTCTTTATACCCTGACCTCTTTGGGGACATACAAAGAAAAACAGAGAAAGAGCAGACTGCTCTGATACCACTAATAAAAACTTAAATAGGAATGTAATGAATTACAGATATAACCATAAACACATAAATGCAGCAGAAACAACACTTCATTTCATTAATATCATAATGTTGAAATAGGCTTACAAATAAAATGGAAAATAAACTAGCTCGGGCAATAGTAGCTTATCTCTGAGAAGAGATGTGGCGACTACATGCCTCTGAACTATGTTGCAATGAGGCTCCAAGGCCTATTTATTGTTGAGAAATAATGGAAAACCTTAAACATCCAAAAACATAATCGTAGGAGATGAAGGTTCAAAACTGTGGACCTCGTTTGCGTAAATTGGTACATCAATTTCCCGAGGTCGTAACTTTGGCATACGCTCTCTGTTTGGCTATCATAATACCTAGTTTTGAAGATGTCGAAGAGAAGGCCAAAAACAAATCAATAAACTTGTTTAGAACCTTTTTGGTCTCTTCGTTTTCCCTAAAAACGTTGTTTATGATCTTAAAACAACTTCGAAAGTTTAGGACACTACCAAAAATAGTAAATTGTGCTACAATTAAGGAAACTGAAAGAGACAGTGTTGGTGATCCAAGTGGAATAGGAGGGTGGCAACCAGTATCCACTTGGATCAATGCGAATGTGCAACGATATCTTGAGCATTGTACCTTGCCCTGACATTTATAAGCACATCAAAAGAGGGCTACTCATTTGAAAGATCTATCATGCCAGTTGGTACAAGGAGTGTTTTTTTGAAAGCACCATAATGGGGTCATGTTCAACTGTCTAGAAGCACCTGATTTAGTATTGCGAGATATCCACGACGGACAAGTCAATGAAAATTATGTAGGTGATACTATTATGCACAAGATCATGTGGGTTGGTTTCTATTGGCCCACACTTTTCAAGCATGCTCATGTTTATGCTTTAAATTGTCTACTTTTCCATAAATGTGTCGATCATGACATAAATTCTATTGCCCCATTGCATTCCATGGTTGTAGAAGAGCCTTTTCAACGATGGGGATTGGTTGTCATTAGCGAAATTTTTCCACACTCATCAAAGCAACATCGATACATCCTAATTTCTACAGACTAGTTCACACAGTGGAAAGAAGTAGTTCCTCTCAAACAAGTGAATGAACAAGAATTCATCACTTTCCTCGAACATAACATCATCACCAGGTTTGGCATTCCCATGTAACTTGTTTTCGATAATTCAATGTATTTCTCATTTCTTAAACTTTACGATATTACATTAGAAAATGGCATTTTTTAACATTCATCTTCCCAACTGCCTTTTGTACGGCCATAGGACTCATGTTGTTGGTCTTTCTTCTCTATTACCAATGATAGGGGATATCCCAGTAAGTGTCTCTTAACCACCCTTTTTGATGAAACCAAGTTCTCTTATCCCTAAGTCGATATTCTCTTACTGCCCTATTTCGGCCGATCTGACCCCGGGCAGGTCGTTGTCGAATGGACCAATCTAAGGACGCTCTATTCTCAAGGATGATTTTCTCCACATGGTAACAGTATTGTTGATTCAACAAATAAAAATTAGATCTACAATATCAAGAAAATTGTTTACTCTAAACAAAGGAACTAGCACAATGCTTTGGTGAATGCTCTATGGGTTGATCGTGTTACACCTAAACCCTCTCTGAAAAACTTCTCCTTACTTTTTGGTGTATGGGTAAGAATATATCCTACCTTTAAACATAAACCTACCATCCCTTCAACTTTCTCAAGAGTCGTTGGGTAAGCCTTATCTTGTGGTTCAGAGTAGGAGAGACACTCTTTTGAAGTTATGGGAAGAAAGGAGGAAATCCAAAGAAAAATCTGTTGTTCATCAAACTCATATCAAGCGATGGATTGATAAGAAGTATGCGGGGAAAAGGGAGTTCAGTGTGGGAGACTTAGTATTAAAGTGGGATAAATCCCACCAAGAGAAGGGAAGCACACTCAATTCCAGTCCCTATGGATCAAACCATTTGTTGTTCATGACAAGCTTTCCCACCATACTTATCGTCTCCAATATTTGGATGGGAAGATGGATTCCCTTCCTATCAATGGCCAAGATTTGAAACAATATTTTCAATACCAGTCTATGGTTGTGCCCCTACCCTAATGTACATATTTTTTCTCTTGTTTTTTTGTTTGTTTGCGTTATGTTCAGTCTTTTCGATTGTCTTTTATGTTGTCCTTGTGAATAAAACCTTGTGAGAAGGTGTTTTGTTTGGTTACAATGCACGTGGAAAAATGAAAAGGGACTGTGACACTACAACATTTGGCTAGCCTTTAGTCCTTCTTCTTTATCTTGGTTCACATCTTTCGGTCAATGATGTTTCAATGGAAAATATGATCCTTCTATGAGGAGAACATTGTGTAGAACCATAATACCGATATCTATCCTAAGAAACTCATTTCTAAGCTCAGATCTGTAATGTTTTGATGTTTTGTGTAATGACCCACTTCAAGTTATCAAGAACATGGAAATATTAGCATGCATATGATACATGCATATGATAGCTACATATACATGTATCGCATGCACTATGCTAGTATGCATACTAACTAATTATGGAAAATGTCCAAATCTAAGGTAATTAATTAATTATCGAAGTGGTAAGTAAATACCAACATACGAGAAGCCCATGAGGTTTTGGATTAACGGTAAATGGGTGCACTGTTAAGGCACTCCTTGCGATAGGTCACTGGTTCAAATTCCTCGTGGGCGCTTACCTACCAAAAAAAAAATACCACCAACGAGAAACTGGTGAATATACTTGTGGAGTACCTAAAGCACCATCATCATAATATAACTAGTACATTATTCAAAATACATAAATACAAAGAATTTTGATTAACTAAAAGAAATTATATATTATATATCAAATGAAAAGAACTAACTATGCAAATCTAAAAGTTTCAATTTTAATCATTAAAATTAAAAGGGAAACTTTATTATAATAAAGAACTAACCTTATAAATCTTGTCTAAATGTTGAACTTTAAAAAGTGGTTTAATTTAATAAAATATTAAATTAAATCTTTAAAAGTTTGGTACTATGTAACTCTCTTAAAATATCACTTGAAAGTGATGAATTTCCATATATAAACGATGACAAACTCTTTTAAAACACTATGAGACGCCATGTAATTGACAAAAGGCAAGAATCCATGCCTCATAGCCAGAGCGGTGGAGGGTGAATAGACGGTGATGTTTGGAATATAAGGGGATAGAGGAGGCATACGGAGGGAGTTTTTCCTTTTGGACGGAGATACAGAGGAGATTTTACAGAGAGAGGGGATGAATTACAACAGAGAGAGCCACAAAGGAAGATTGAGCTTTATTATTCTTGAATCTTCTGGGCACGGGGGCCAGCGTGCTTCAATTGTGAAGTATTATGGAGTTGGGTACCAAAGTTGTGCCTAGTTTGACAAGGAGGATTTGGTCATTTTGGTAACGGGAGAAATTTGGAGCAATGAAAGCTCGGGATCAACTTCAAACATGGAATCCAAGTACGTTTTGTGTATCAGATCGATAAAATTCATGTTTAAATTATAACGGGTGAAGTTTGGTAGAATTTAGAAATCAAATTTCGGTTTGGCCATTACATTTTGCATGTTAATCCAATCAAGTAGAGAAGGACAAGGAGAAAATATATAATGAGCAAAATTTTATTAGAGGTTATATATGTGGTTTTCTGAAGGAACAACCTCTCTCTCAATATGTTGGGATCCCTATTCCACCCCATTGAAATAAATAAGTGTCTTCACACAGTTTTATAAATAAATAAATAAATAAATAAGGGTGAAAGAAGAGAAAGGTTTCCCGCATAGAGAGGTAAGCAGGAAACTTCAACAAGGTAATGGCCGGGGTCGTTGGCAGCAAAACAATGCTTGTGTTCTTATAGTGAATCCGCCTGGGTACTATCTAGGCCTGCTGGTAGTGGAGCAACACTAGAGATGGAAACTCATACTATGATTATCTTAAACTCACGAACTATATTACCCTTCTCCAAAATCGAAACAATTGTGATACAAATAGCTTTATGAATGTGTTTAACTAAGTAAATAATGGAGGGGACTACATATATAATTGCGTTAAGTGGGAAAACCAAAGTAATCCACACAATGCATCAATACTTCCTGAAGAACTAGACCATGTATATAGAGTTAGACCAAGGCAAAGAAACTAGAATTCTACCAGTGTGTCACCAAGTGTTGTCGCTACTACAACACCCTCTAAAATTTTTCCTACATTCAAATTTCATAGCCTAATTTTAACTTACAAGTTTTCGTTTCTAGTGGTAAGAGTCATCCCATGTAAATCCTCTAACTTTTCTAGTTCTTTTTGGAGGAAAACCTAAGTATCGTCTTTTGGCATGGGAAGTGTCACACATTGTGAAAGTAGTGTTCTGGTCTATTTCAATAGGAAAATTTGGCACTAATGGGTCTTATCTATCATATAAACATGTCCTTGAATCATTTCCAAAGTTTTATGCACTGTTGTATTAGTGTCGTCATCGTTGTCGCAAATTTTACCTTAAGTGTCGCACTTGGAGCAGGTTTTTTTTTGTCGTCAAATTAAGGGGATCATGTTTTTTTTTAGTGCTGAGTGTTATATGTTGTTCATCAATGACTCTGAGTGTGTGATCATGTTCAAGTCTTACGTTGGTTTCATTTTTTCCTCACTAAGCCCACACTTAATCAAATTCTGGAAAGCTTCATGCCCAACCAATCTGAGCTCACTCCACCCCTCTAAACTGCACATTGCACAGTTGCAAGAATTAGCACTGCATCCCTTCCTCTTGGAAATGCATAATGCATAATCACTATCTTCCAGAACTACATTGCACAATATTATTTCTCAATAACAGACTCCCGACCTCTAGAACTGCATAATATTGCCTTCTAGCAAGTCATTCTCTACTCATTATGCAATCCCAGTATGCATCCTATCCCCTTGGCTCCTTGAATTGCGCAATCGTGCGATCCAACTTCCCAGTTTCCCTCCAGAATTGCGCATTGCGTAGTGCAAACCTCAATCCCTCATTCCTAGCCTCTGGAACTATGCACTGTACAATCCCTGTGTCTTCCTCTTAGTATAGTACCCAATGCTAGCTCAATCAACAATCTTCATGATGCAAGTTAGACTAGGAGGTTTTTAGACTGATGTCGTCTTGCCACGAGTAGATTTCACTTGCAAGTATTACATCTTGACATGACAGGATGATACTCATGAAATATGAGAAGGAGATTGTGCTTGAAGACTCTTGGGAAGCTGTGAAGACAATATGATCATTGACAAGAAGATGAAGGGACACTAGATTCTGATAGAAGCTGGAAGATCAAGATCATAGTGAAGACTCCCACTTTTCAAGCCTTTTGGAGAAATAATAAGAATACCATGCAACATCTTTCATGAAGACATAAAGATAGCAGCAAAAGAATAGTGGCTTGCCATTGGCAGAAGACCAACAATTCCATGTCACCAGTGTCAAGTCATGTCTTTCCAAAGTGTCACTTCAAGGTGTCATATGATTCATTAGGTCCCACATCATTTGTGGATGTAATTATGTAATTTTCAATAATATGAGAAATGTAATGTAAAGTGGAATTCCGAGAGTCGCCTATAAAATGTGGAAAGTCATGTAAAAGTTAAAGAGTCCCATGAGAATTTGAAAAGTCACATGGAAGCCCAAGAGTAATGAGGGGATTCCAAGAGTCACAAGGGAGGTGGAGACTCACCTCATTTGTTATATATACACCCTCATTTCTCAAGAAAAATACTTTTCACCTTATCCTCTAACCAGGCATTAGAGAGGAAGATAGTTCTTTTGAGGAGCAAGTGGTAGCTCTAACACTCAACTATTGGAGCTAGTGGTGTTCATTGTACTAATGTATCTTGGAAATTTTGCTTAATATTTGAAGTTCATTGAGCGAGCACACTTTCATGTGTATGTTGTAAATGTTGTAAGAGTATTCTTTGAATTGTTGCGATATATGTTGTTTTCTTTCGTACTAAAGAAATTGAACTATTTCAGTGGGTTTGGTGCTTATCTTGTTGAAGGTGTGTTGTACTTGTTCTAACGATTGTTACTTTTAGGTGAGCTATTTCTCTAGTTGATTAACGATTCTTTCATATATATTCTCGTGTGTCTCTATTAGATTAGTACTATTACGCTTCTCTTAAAGGCTAACTTTCATTTCCCCTAGTTAAAGAATCTTGATACATTCTGTAACTGAAAATTCGACAAGGTATACTCGCTTGTTCATTCAAAAGTACATGTACATTACTCTCTTGTGCTAACTATTGCAGCCAAGAAAAATCTCTAAGAAAATCGGCAGCTAAAACTTATTTCTGAAAGTTATCCTACAGCAAAAGGTGTGAAGTCTAGATGGGATTTAACATCGAGGAGAACCACTTGCATGTTGGCGGGTTCCAACACCGTCAACAGGAAGGAAAAGTGAGTCTTTAAGAGAAAAGTAATAATACTATCCTAATAAATACATGTGCATAATCTGAAACAATCATTAATAATCTTATGAAACAGTTCACAAAGCAATAATGACCATGAAAGCAAAAGACACACGGTTTAAATATGTATACTAAGGCCAACAAAATAGTTCACTTTTATTAGTATGTAGAAGCATAAACATACACCGAAAACAATGAAAGAATAGTCTTACAATCTTTCATGACATATGCATGAAAAGTGTGTTTACTATAAGAGCTTCAATTATAAAGTTAAAGTCCCAAGATACACCATTACAATGATACAACACAATTTCCAATAATGGAACGTTAAGCAACTAGTTGCTTCTCAAAATACTAATATCTCTCCTATTCCTAAATTGAGAATCCAAGGTGAAAAACCATTTGCTTGAGCTATGAGGGTGTATATATAACAAATGAGGTGACTTTCCTCCTTTGTGACTCTTGAGCTCCCGTCATGACCCTTGAGCTTCCATGTGACTTTTCGAATTCTTATGAGACCTTTGAGCTTCTACATGACTTTTCACATTCTATGTGTGATCTTTGGACTTCCACACATTTACATTTTCTCGTTTTGGATATTACATAATTGAATTCCACATATGATGTGGCATAATATAATGAAACAGAAGACTCTTATGGTGACACGTGGAATGCCATGATTTGGCAATGCAAACATGGAACTTAATTGTAGAGTATTAATGCCAATTTTTTCTCCTTGTTACCATATTTGAATCTTCATGATAGATTGTGTATGTACTTCATCTTCATCCTCTGAGAGCTCGATTGATATAGAGTCTTTCATGTGATCTTGATTTTCATTCGTATGTCATGATAAATGTTCATTCTTCTCTTTGTTTGATGATCTCTTTGTGGTTTCAGCTTCAGAAGTGTCTTCTTGTATTGTATCCTTGGCATATTTCTTAAGCATCATCCTGTCATGTCAAGATTCTAGCACCTGCAAATGGAATTTACTCATGACAAAATGAAATCAGTCCCAAAATATCCTAGTCTATCTTATTCCTCATGCAACATGTTGACTGAGGTGGGACTGAGTGCAGGATTGAGGAGGAGGCTTAAGGATTTTGTAGTGCATAGGAACAAAAGGAAGAGGTGAGGGTCTAATCTCTAAGATTGCACAGTGTGCAACGATTGAGGGTTAGGGAGGCAAGATTGTGTGGTTGAGAGAGTTAGGGATGTAGTGAGGTAGGCTTGCTAACTATGGTTGTGCAGTGTGAAATTATGGAAGGACTGAGACAGCTGATTGCACAATTGATCAAGTCAAGGACTGAGATAGGTCTTGATTTCTAATTGGGAATGCATAGTGCACAGTGGAAACCCTACTGGGCAAAGATTTCATAGTGAGCAAGTGTAGGAGACAGGGACTGGGCACTAGGATTGTGCAATACGCAATTGGTGGAGGCACTGACTGAGCAGTGTACAGTTCTAGGAGGCAAGGATGGCTAAATTGGGATTCTGATAATGTAGTTTGTAGTTCAAGAATTCAAGAGGATGAGTGACTGGTCGAGCAGGTTACCAAGGTAAGAAAACTTCAAAATTGACTAAGTGTGGGATCAGTGAGATAGAAAGATAAAACGTGAACAGGCAACATGGCTCGAACATGATCACACACTCATAAATGATCAACCACATGAAAATGAAACACTCCACACAAAATCAATATGCATCAATTGAAATGATAGCAAAACGACACTTACCTTCATCTATGACACAAGTGTCGACTGCAACAAGAAAGTGCACAATACCTTGAACATGAGTCCAATGCATATCCCTACGATATATATAATCCACTATTACAAGATAAAGCACCAAATTTGCCTCTTAAAAGTGTGGCATGACTCCCTTTCACAAGAGAGACACTTCTCTTAACAAATGACAACACTTAGAATTCTTTTAGAAAGGGACTTAGAAACTTAGGAAGCAATCATGATATGACTCTAACAACTAGAAATGATAGTTCACATGGTAAAACGTAGGCTCCAAAGTTTGAATATAGACCAAAAATTGGAGAGTGTTGTAGCAACAACAACACTTAGAGATTCATTGGAAGAACCCCAACTTCTCTATTCGGGTATCGCTTTATGCACATCATCTAATATTTTAGGAGGTATTGATTCATCATGTGAATTACCTCAGCTTCCCCATTTATCTTAGTTATGGATTTAGCCTCTCCCATTCCCTTTCTTTCCTGAACACATTTATAAAACTTACCATGTCACAATTGTTTCAATCAGGGAGAAGGTTATTATGTAGTCACAAGTTTGAAATGACCATAGTTTTAGTGTCATCTTCAGTGTTGATCTGATGTTGGTAGACTTGTTTAGTACCCTAACAAAGTCACTATAGGAACATAATCATTTCTTCACTATCAGTGAACCTGTTCAGTACCCCGACAAAGTTATTTGCTTCACCTCATTGCGTAGGAAGTGTTAGCCTCCTGCTGCAGCAGGTTACTCATCTTTCATGATTGACATTTTTACATGCCAAATATGTCATTCTTTGCATGCTGCAATGTTCCATATTTGCTACAGGTGCCAGAAAAGGAGGCCAGGAGAATGTGCCAGTTCAAGTGCCACTGATGTGTTCCAATTTTGATATACTAATCCATTTTTGAAGAATTCTCAGTTAAAGGGAGGTCCAAACAGTTTAATCTTGGTCTCCCTAGGTTTCAATTTCTCGTTTTAGAATATAGAGGATGAATATCTGTCCAAACAGCTTAATCTTGGCAGATTCTTAGACAGGTAGAGAATCAAAGGAGCCCAACTGCTTAATCTGGGCCCTTGGAAGAAATAAGTGTAGATGTAGATAGGAAGACAGAAAAAGAAAAAGTTGAAAAAGCTGGGTCTACAAGTCCAAATGCACCCAAACCAAGAAGAAAAAAAAATGCTAGGAAAAGTAGGCTGGTAGTAAATTGAGTTGCAGACGTTGAATTTTGATCAATTCCACATTTTCAAGGTTATTTTATCCATACAAGTATCAAGCCTTCCCATTTGAAAGACTCAGCGAGCATGTCTAACTCCCTTCTTCTTATTTCCCAAATCATTCACTAACTTCCCCTCAAGGACCCTGGGATCTGCCCAAGAGTCTATCTTCACTCCACTCTTTTTCAAACCAAGTTGACATATGAGTTGGCTTAGTGAAAAAGAAGCCACATTTCTTGTGTAAAAGTCATTTCTCCATAGTCCATTCACTTCCTATGTCTAAGTTTCAGTTCACAAACTTAGCCCCTCCCCTACACTTCACCTCACAAGTTCATATTAACTTCTAATTCTATTTATTAGCTCCCTAAATCATTTCCCTATCCCCTATTATGCAAAAAGCTATATAAAACCCCAAAATATTAAATATTCCCCCCATGGCAACTATAGCCAAATAAATAAAAGTCGGGAAATGTTAGATTCATCTGGGATCTAGTATTAGCCTTCCGTGTCACTACTCTCGGGATTTATTTAACATCTGGTTAAGTAAATAACACTGCTAAACCCTTTCTCCACACACCAAACCATACCTCACCCCGCGCGCATTGTATTTTGTATTTTATTGATGTTTGATTAATAAAATAACCACATTCCCCCGCCAAAGCACACTAATTTCTAAAGTTCAAAACCCACCTGAAGCCGCGAATAATTAAAGTTTATCGCGTGCGCAGTTTGATTAAAACCCGTGCATCTTCTCCTCCCGTCCACCGTCGGATCGCCTCTCCCAGATCCGACGGCCCTCATGCATATTGAGCACCCTCATGTAACGGTGCGATAGCACCAGATGGACGACGGTTTCCCTATTGTACACCGGGACAGCTGTCGACTGTTCATTGCATCGGGCCGCCCCTGACATATATCGCTCCCGTACCAAAGGCGATCCGACGCAAACCGGAAACTGCTCTCCCCTTATGTGACATGAGCGCCACGTCACCTGCCAAGTTGCCGCCATCTCACCCCTTCCTGCCTGCGTCGGCCTGCCGCCGTACTTCCACGACATCACCCGCCGTACTGCCACGTCACCCTGCTGACATCATCATGCTGACGTCATCACCGTACAAGAGGACCCCACTCCTGATGTCATCTACTGTACTGCTGACGTCATGTTGACGTCAGCAGCTGAAAAAAATGCACAAGTGCAAATTGAGGCTTCGGAGGCCCAGAATGAAATTCTGAGGCGCTAATCGCGCATCGCTACGGGAAATGGGCCATATTGGAGAATCTTTGGGGAATATTTTGATTCCTTAGCCATTTTTGCACCGAAAAAGGCAGAAAAGGCCCGATTTTGCAGTTTTTAACGTATCAGAAGAAAGAGAAAGACCCGTTTCAGGCATCAAAGAGTATCAGAGCAGATGTTAAGCCAAAATCCGTGTCAAAGAGTATCAGTGTTGCGGCGAAGTTTATCAGTGAAGATCTTCTCAGGGCTCGAGGCAAATAAAACATTAAAAGAAAACCTTGAAAGTCAAGAAGCAGTTAAGGAACCATTCAAAGCTCATCATCACAAATGACTGCACATTAAAACTCACATAAGATCAGTGGACCAAAACTCAAAGAAAAGTTATTGCAGAACCACTGCACCAGGTCACCAAAGACACCATATTAATTCATGTTGATCTAGCTGCCTCTGGCGCATCCCAAAGGATATTTACTTGCATTTAATTCCAGCACAAGTTTGGGTTTAAAAGCTTTCCCGCATACCTGTTTAGGTCAGTTGTAATAAATACTTTTGGATATTTTATCTATAAAGACGACCCTGAACAATGTAATGAGGGTTGGTTTTTGTTGGTTATATGTTTTGCTTGAGTAGAGATTCGCACTTTATACTTGATAATTTCTATAATCAAAGACTGCGTAAGAGCTCAGAGAATGAATTGTGTATTGTGTTTAATGGTTGAAGAGTGACTGTGGAATTCTTGTGATGATACATGACTCAATAAGTGCTTCTTACCTCTGTTTTTCCATTCATATATCATTATCTAAGTAGCAAAAATAAAGATTAGCTTAGAACTTGTTTAATTGCATTCTATGCTCAATTTCTGTTGTTTCTTTATGTTTTCCATCCATTTTAGGCATAAGTATGAATTCCATCTAGCTCATATTTGCCCTAATTCACCATGTATGACAGTTATCCAGGGATTCTTAACTGCCCTTAGATAGAGCTCATTTTCCTTCCCTCTGTTAAGCTGATTGAGAGATTCTTAATTGCCTCTCATTCCTTACATTTCACTTCATCTCTTTAGCTTGAAGGTTGTTTCATGTGCAGCTACCTTGCTCCATATTCCTTTGTGATCAGGAAAGCCTACCTGCGGTCCTACTCCTTGACTCCATGCCCAATGGTTTCAAACGTATCACTCTATGCATGCCTCTCTGCTTGAATGCATCATCCTTCCATTCAAACACCATCCAAACCTAAACAAAACCCACTAAACCCAATAGCTAGCCTAAAATCATCATCAACAAAGCTAAATCATCAAGAGAGAGCCCTCTTTGATTACAGGTGGGCTAGAACCTGTAATCCAAATATTGGTTTGTGGTTACCTCGACCATATCCCTTCAGGAGCTTAGGGACAACCTGAGTGATAATAGGAAGTCTTTCTCTTCTTTTACCCCTTATTTTATTTTCAGTATTCTCATTGGCATTTCATTGGTGTTTATATCACCGGGGTGGAAGAGGGAGGCCAACTTATTGAGAGAAATAGAGCTTGTTGCCTAAGAGAGTGTTGTATACCTTTGAAATTAATGCATTTGCCATTAGTTTTCCCCTTTCCCTTCTCTACTTGATTTTATCAACATGAAAAACACCATTCAATTAAAACATTGAGTCAAGGAAAGAAGATCCTAAAATAGATACGGGTATCATGGTTTTGCTTATGGCTTTCCGTTCAATTGGATCATATTTTCTATTCAAACATTACTCACCTTAAAGATATCAGACCGAGATAAAGAAGAGGGACCGAAAGTTAACCAAGTGTTGTTGTATGTCACAAAGCCCTTAAAACTTTCATCACATCTGTTATAACCCGAAAAAACACTTTCACACAAGGTATTATTCACAAGACTAACAAAACAAAAGGATGACAAAAAGGAACATCATGACATGAACGAAACAAAACAAACAAAACGAACAAGGAAAGAAATATGTACATAGGTAGGGACACAACCCCAAGTTGCTATTGGAAATATCATTTGAGATCTTTTCCATTGATAGGAAGAGTATCCATCTTCCCATCCATGATTAAAGATGGTAGGTATGGTGGAGAATCTTATCATGCACACAAAGGATCTGATCCACAGGGATTGAAATTTTGTGTGTTTGTCTTTCTCTTCATGGGCTTTATACCACTTCAATATTAGTTCTACCACATCGAATTCCTTTTTCTCCACATTTCTTGTCCAACTAGTGCTTGATACAATTCCGATGGATAACAAAATTTTATTTTATGTATTCCCTTTCTTCCTCTAACTTCAAAAGGGTGTTTATCCTGCTCTAAACAATAAGACATGGTTTACCTCGAGATGCTTGAGAAATTTGAAGGGATAAGAGGTATATGTTGAGAGGAAGGATAACTTATTTTCCATAAATGAGGAAGTAAGTAAAAGTCTTCCAAAGGGTTTTGGTGTGACACAATCAGCCCATAAAGCATTCACCAAAGCATTATGCTAGTTCCTTTGCTAAGTGTAAATGATTTTCTTAATGATATGAATTAAATTATTATTGGTAGACTTAGCTAAATTGTTTCCATAAGGGTAGTAATTAGATGAGTGTTTTAAAACAATACCATTTTTTAATGCAAAATCATAAGTTTTTAACGATGAAAAGTATGTTTCATTATCAAAAACAAGTGATGTGGGAATGTCGAACATGGTGATGATATTTTTCTTGAGAAAGTTGATGACTTTCTTCTTGTTCAATTGTTTCAAAGGAACTGCTTCAACCCACCAAATAAAGTAATCTATATTGTTAAGATATAACGGTGTTGCTTTGATGAGGAAAAATTTCACCAATAACATCCAATCCCCATCGTTGAATAGGTTCTTCAAAAACAATGGCTTATAATGGGGCGGTTGAATTCTTATCATGACGAACACATATTTGACATACGAAACACTTCCGGGTGTAGGCATGTGCATCCTTAAATAATGTGGGCCAATAGTAGCAAGCTTATATAAATTTATGAGCAGTAGTATCACTTACATAATTCCCACCAACTAGCTCATCATAAAGGTCCTTCAATACCCTTTCTAAGTCTTGTGCTTCCAATAATTTGAGTAGAACACCATTATGGTGCTTTCGAGAAAGCACACTATGTACAAGGTGATAAGATAAATATTTAAGTCAAATAACCCTCTTCTATTTGGATTAAAAGTGTGAGGAAAAGGTGTCATGCTCTAGATATTTTCGTACATCAGAGTACCAAGACGTGGTTGCATTTGTAGGGGTAGATTGCTCAATATTGTACATTTTGATTTCTTATTCTTGTTTAGAAGAATCCTCTTCCAGCAAATTAACTGCTTTTTTTGGAGGCCAACAGAGACCATGGCCTTTTATCTTATAAATTGGCTTGAATTATATATCATAATGTTGAAGGATTATCATCTAGTTTCCCTCCTATCACCCAACTCTTGTTGTACAAAGAGTGATCTAACTGTTAGGTGAGGCACAAAGATGATAACGTGACTTTTCAAGAGGTAAGGCCTAAAGCGATTCACCACCTTGTATACCGCACATGCTTGCTTATCAATGGTGATATAATTCAATTCAGATTCCTATAAGCCAAAACTCATAAATGATATAGGCCACTCATTTCCTTGATTGTCCTTTTGAGTAAGAGTGGTTGCAAGAGATTTGTCAGAAGCAAAAGTATATAACAAGAAATATTTTCCAAAATTTGGACTATATAAGGCTAGGGAATTGGCAATTGCTTGCTTAATTTGGGCGAAGGTATATTTCTCCCTTTGGTCCCACTTATAAACAACATCCTTCTTGGTCATCTCTTGTCATGGCCTAATTATTTGTGTAATTTGAGATGAACTTTCAAAGAAAGTTAATTTTCCCCAAGAAGAATTCCATGGCTTTCTTATTCACGGGAAATGGAATCTAAGAAAACTCTTGACTTGCTTTAGGTCCACTATATTTATGCTCTTAGCTACAATGTCTCCCAAGAGGTTGCCCTCAAAAACTCTAAAGATGATTTTCTTAGGATTTAAAGATATTCCATATCTTCAACACTACTCAAAAATTTGTCTTAGATGAGGAAAGTGGTCAGATATTTTCTTATAAAAACAATAACATTATCCAAGTATACCACTAGATTTTGTCCAATCAAATCACATAACATGATGTCCATAGCTCGCTAAAAGATAACACCCACAATAATTAGTCCAAAATGCATTTGATTAAACACAAATGTACCCCATTTAGTCCTACATGTAGTTTTGAATCTATCGGGTTCCATTACTACAACTTGCTTGTATCCAGAAAATGCATCTAATAGCGAGAACACATCTGACCTAGATAGCATATGAAGTATCTACACCATAGATGGCATGAGATAATCATATTTATCTAAAGCTCGATTCAGGTTGCATAAATCAACACATAAGCATATATCTTTGGACTTCTTTCTCACAGGTACCAAATTAGAGACCCGGGTAGAATGACAAACTTTGAATATGATCCAAGCATCCAATAATTTCCTAAACTCTTTCTGAATAAGGGCTCAAGTGTAGGATGAAATTTTCTTAATGTTTGTTTAAATGGATCTACCCCTTCCTTGATAGGTATCACATGCTTGATAATTCATGTATCATAAGTCTTCAAATCATCATATGTCCATGCAAACACATCTCAAATTTGCTTGAAAAGAAAGACAAAGGCTTGTCCCTCTTGGGGAGAACAAGATGTACCGAGATTCATATATTTTAGATCTTCTTTCATACCGAAATTAACTTGTTCATGTAATAGTGTAAAATTGTGGTTAAGACATTGGTGGGTCCCTTAAAGTAGTTTTTCAGGTCGTAAATATTCTCTAAAGATACCACACCCTTGAGCATGGGGTTCCCTTTATGTGCCTGACTTCATTCCTACAAATCCTTTTCATGCTCATCTTCATCGATCTTTGCATATTTAAACACGTCAACATTTTCTATAAAATTCAGTATCTATTGGTCATCATTGAAAACATGAAAATTAGTGACATTATCGGGCACAGATGGATTATAAATAATCTCCACCCAAAAACACTCTTAATGGTGATAACCTGGCAACAATATTAGCTAATGTGTCTGTAGCCGCATTATGAACTCTAGGAATATAATTGATATTAAAATCTTGAAAAAAATGAAATGAGACACCGCATCTCTTGTTGGTAGTTTCTAAGATTAGGTAACACATATTTAATAGTATTTCGTACCTAACGTGTAACAAATTTTTTGTCACCTATTACCTTAAGCACTTCCACTTTGAGGTTTATGGCCTTCTTTAATCCCATAATGAGTGCCTCATATTCAGCCATGTTGTTCGTGCACTCAAATTTTAAACAGCATGATATCATATACTTTCTCTTTTGTGGGTCTATCAAAATACAACAAGATACATAACTCTCTCGTGTTTTCTAGCCGTAAAAATACAAAGTCAAAATGTTAGCAATCATAGGGTTAGTTCCTATACTAGTACTATTTACATCTATATTACAAAAATCGTTTGAACCAGTTGGATTGCATGAAAGGAGTTCCAACTGTGTATCTGGTGGTATAGGGGATGGATGTGTAAGATAACATCCATGATCAACTTCTAAAAAATAATTTTTGAAGATTTCTTGCACATAAATAATAAGCTCATTAGGGGATTTAAGCGTCATGATGGTATGCTTCATGAAAGGTTCACTCTCTACTCAGATCTGATTATTCTTGCCCTTATATGGAAGCCACAAATATGACCAGTCTGTAGTAATGTATCCTTACAACTTGCTAGACCAATCTCTGATTGAAAGAAAGCCATAATGTCCACAATGACGATATGAATACATTCGTGAACTTTGTGGTTTGATGATAAACGAATTATAACGTTATTCAATTCACCAATTTCTTGTATTAAATATCTATATAATTGTATAATTATGGCATCAATATTTTCCCATTTAGCATTGATTTGAAAAATATAAAGGCATGACATTCGTAGAGGCACCAGAATCGACCAGGGAATTATGGAAATTAAAGATCCCAGAATTTAAAAGAAAAGGGAGGCAAGTAGATCTAGAATTTATGTTAGTTACATTAACGGATGATTCAAGAATGGAAGGAGACTTACCAGATGAGGCTTGATAGGAAGAAATTGTTATACCTGACATAGGTTGAGATGCAAACGCTTGAATGATCTACTCTTGTTGTCCTTCCAACTTTTCTAGCTCAAATATGGAAATATTTGCACGAGTTTTCTTCATGTCTTCAAGGATATTATAATATAAATCCTCATATTGGGAAGGGTTTGTTGAATTCGTAGGTGGTTTAACCTTATTTGATACCTCAGGAGTGGCAAACACATTTTTATTATTTATGGAAGCATTATTTTGAGACTATGCACTCCTAGATTTATTTTGAGTGCCTTGAGCAGGATTACTAGGAGATAAGATCTTTCTTAACAGTTTCTTTCTTACATTTTTTCTCAAGCACTAGTCCCCGGATCCTCAAATTATATTTGTTAGCACGTTGTTGAAGAGGAGAATCACCCACTTGGGGCTCACCAACACCTTGTCGATTGTTATTCAATATAAGATAAAATGTGAAAATTGAATCACCTACATTTTATTTTTCCTTTGTCGAGGTAGGTTCATCAATATCTTGAGTCTGATGTGAGTGTTCTTCTGCTGAAAAACTTTCTATAACATTAGCAACCATAAGGTTCATGTTGTGTTTCCATTGAGGGCATGTTTTCTCTGAATTCACTTTTTGATGAAAAGTATAGTAGTTATCCATAAGTTCTCAACATTAAATACAACATTAGAGTTTTGTGAAAACTTAGTTTTTTGATTGATGTTCTTCTTGAAAAATAGGTTAAAATACTTGTTACTATCAAAACCCTCACTTGGCTTCCTCTTGAGTTCGAATACTTCGTTGGTTAACAACTTCAAGGATTTAGTCAAGTTGTCCATGTCAAAAGTATCTTTCTCTTTATCTTTAGTAGAAGAGGCTTGGGACTTTTTACCAATGTATTTGAGGTCCTTTCAATCTTCCTAATCAACAATTACCCAAATAGACCTTAATTCCTTTTCAAAATCAATCACTTCTGCAAATTTAAGAGACAGAGTATCTTTTCGTAATAGATTCATCCATATGTACATCAGTGGGGAATTTGTTCAAATACATGTAAATATTTGATTGAAATCCTTAACCTTTTCTTTATCCTCCCATCTTAATGTTTATGAGTTCTTTAAGTAACATGGCAGGAGTTTTATCATCAACAAACTTTTCTAAGAATAATTTTTTTAACTCCCTCCAATTATGGATTTAATTAGCTGGAAGGTTATGATACCAAACTAATGCTCTACCTTCTAAAGTGTACAGGAATAATCCATCAACAGCATCACTAAAACGTACCTCTAGCATTTGTAGATGCAAGTATAAGTCATCAATATGATCTTCAACCTTCGCTTTCTTATCCGAATCATACTTGGTAAGTAGTTTTTCCGGGTGCTTTGGTAAGCGATGAATATTACCCAGAAGAGAAAGAAGCCCTTAGGCCATCAAATCCAAATAGTCATCGACCATATCTTCATTATCATCCTCCTTATCACTCTCTAATTCTAAAGATTCTTCTCCTTCATCATTCAAATTCTCATTGTTATATGTTTGTTCGTATTCTCTCAATTATTCTTCGTCAGAAAAAATAAAATCCTCCTCGTCTCCTTTTGTATTTTCCCCAATAGGTGGTAGAAGGTCACCTTGATGAATGAAATCTTAAAGTGAAAGAGCCAAATCTTGGAGATTATTAATGACGAATTCCTCCATCGAAGAGACTAAAACACCACAGCGGGTGGTATCTTTCCTTGATTGCTTATGAGGAAGAACAGATGCGAGAGCAAATAATCCAAGAGCTCTGTCAAACTGATGAGTATTAGGCCAAAGTGGTCATGATTTGGTTGTAAATAAATTCGTATGCATGCTTTGGACCTTTGTGAGGGGACTCTTATTTCTTATATATATGAGTTGTAGTTGGACTCAGACAATTACTACCTTGCACAGAAGGTTCTTTGTGTCAATGTGGTGAATTGTCAGCCATAAAAAGGTTGCCCTCCTTCTAGCGCCAAAATTGTTGACGGTATTGGAAGTCGCCAATAGTCATAGGGTCTCCCCAATATGAAGTCCCAATTAGATGTAACACCATTTGGAATAAGAGCCCCAACTGGAAAATAAGGTCGGTTTCCATAATCTCAAAGATTCTCCTTAGCTGCAATAAACGACATAAGAGAAACGCATGTACTTTCGAGATAAGAAAGTAAGTTAGTTTTGTGATGTATTCAATTTCAAAGTGTATAATGGTTATTTCAAGGAAAGGAAGGAAAATTGAGTCTTTAAGAGAAAAGTAATAGTATTATCCTCATAAAGACACATGCATAATCTAAAAGAATCATTAATAATCTTGTGAAATAATTCACAAAGAAATAACGATCATTAAAGAAAAACACACATGGTTCAAAGATGCATACTAAGGATAATGAAATATTTCATTTTCATTAGTTGTATAAGCATAGATATACACCACAAACAATGAAAGTATAGTCTTAGAATATTCACGGCATATGCGTGTAAAGTGTGCCAACTCCAAGAGCTTCAAATTATAAAGGGAAAGTCCTAAGATGCACCATTACAATGATACAACACTAGTTCCAATAGTGGAACATGAAGTGACTACTTGCTTCTCAAAACACTAATCATCTCTCATATGCCTAACTTGAAAAGCCAATGTGAAAATTACTTTGCCTGAGCTATGAGGGTGTATATATAAAAAATGAGGTAACTTTCCACCTCCCTTGTGACTCTTGAGCTTCCTCCATGACTCTTGAGATTTCATGTGACTTTTCGAATTCCTATGAGACCTTTAAGCTTCTACATGACTTTTCACATTCTATTTGTGAACTTTGGACTTCGACACATTTACATTTTCTCATTTTGGACACTATTTAATTACATTCCACGCATGATGTGGCATAATACAATGAACATAAGACTCTTATGGTAATAGTTGTAATGCCATTACTTGGAAATGGTGACATGGAACTTAATTGTAGTGTATTAATGACAAGATTTTCTCCTTGTTTCCATATTTGTATCTTCATGATAGATCTTATATGTACTTCATATTCATCCTCGAAGAGGCTGGTTGATATAGAATCTTGCATGTGATCTTGATCTTCATTCTTCTATCATTATCGGTCTTCCTTCATCTCTTTGCTTGATGATCTCTTTGTGGTTCCATCTTCACAAAGGTCTTCTTGTATTTTCTCCTTAGCATCCTTCTTGAGTATCATCTCGTCATGTCAAGATTCTAGAACCCACAAATGGAACAATTATGACAAAATGACATCAATCCCAAAATATCCTAGTCTATCGTGTTCCTCATGCAACATATTGATTGAGCTAGGACAAAGTATAGGATTGAGGAGGACGCTCACGGATTGTGCAATGTGCAGGAATAGAAGGTAGAGGTGAGGGTTTAATCTCTAGGATTGCGCATTTCCCAATGACCGAGGGTTAGGGAGGCGAGATTGTGTGGTTGATGTAGTTAGGGACGCAGTGAAGCAGGCTTGCCCACTATGATTGCGCTGTGCATAGTTCTGGAAGGACTAAGGAAGTTGAGTTCGTATTTGACCAAGTCAAGGATAGAGAGAAGGCCTGACTTCTAACTAGAAATGTGTAGTGTGTAGTGTGTAGTGGAGACTTGAATTGAAAAAGATTCTGCAGTGAGAAAATGTAGGAGGAAGGGGTTGCGCACTGAGATTGGCCAATGCATAATTGGTGGAGGTAGTGGTTGTTTAGTGTGCAGTTCTAGGAGGCAAGGATGGATGACTAGGGATTGTGACTGTGAAATTCAAGAATGCAAGAGGATGAGCGGTTGGTGTTATCACTCCGTAATTTTTGAGGTTACAAAAAAAATCACAGAGGTAACCACAAAACCACTTTGGAAGATGGGACCTAGCCCTGCTAATTTCAAAGAGGGATCTCTCTTTATGATTTAGATTTGTTTGACTGAAGGTATTAGGCTAGCTATTAACTTTAGGTTTGGTTTTTTGTGATTTTGGATTGAAACTAGGAAGAAAGGCCATTGGGAAAATGGAGTCACTGGTTTGGGATGATCAAATACAGAGTTTACAAGCTAAACTTACAAGCCAAGTTAGGCAAATTCACTGGATCCTTTAAGATATATGGTGTGAAAGAGAAGAAAAGATTTAGAAATCCAATTAAAAGCAAAGCAATTAAGAATTATGATTTGAATTGTTAGTGGAAAACATAAAAATTATTCTTAAGCTACAGACATAGTGTACATTTAAACAAATTTTGTTCTCTATCTTCTTAGAATAATTCAGATTTTAGAATGGCATATGAGGATAAAAAGAAAACAAATTGACAAAGAGAGATGCACTTCACCAATAAAAATGACTCATAAATCTTCTAATTATTGCAGTGTATTACTGGAAATCTAATCAATGGTGGCTCCTTGAGCTGTTTTACAATACAAGTCTTTTTCTTCAAAACAAGTCCCAACAACTTATAAGTCTTATTACAACATATTTATAGATTTTCTGCTAAACTAATATCAGATTCCAAAAGTAATTGGTTTAGAAAACATTCTCCAATAATTTCTAGAAAAAATCTGAATAAAATTTATTACAAACATTATATACCAAATCCATGTATATCTTTCCAAAATATAACTAAGTAATAGGAAGTCCATAGTATTTCTGATCTTCTCTTCAGACTTTAAAGTGAATAGTTTTTGATTGCGCCTATTTCTGGAAAAAAAAATCATCATAATAAACTAAAGATAAAATAATATCTCTAATTTATTTGATGGAAACTTTGAACTCCCTGCAATTATTGTGCATTGAAATATGGAATTGTTTCATTGACTCTTGGAAATCTATTGTTTGATCTTTAACCTTCTGATCTTTTGATGCTAGGTGTCTTAGACTGATCTTCATGCCCTTGAAATCTAGAAACATGTTTTAAACTGTCTTTACAAAATCAGCTCACTGTCCTCTTAAAAATCTGAATGCTCTGCCTTTGAGTTCTATTTCTGTCATTTTTCGGTTGTCATTATCCTTTAAATACTTTATTTTGTCACAAAATATTTGGGAAAAGAAATATATTTTTGAATAATATTTCCAAATATTTTGATGAAATTCATAATTTAAATTTCAAAGTATTTATTTTGAATGATTTATAAAATCAATTTTCAAATCAATATATTGTTTCCAAAATCCATGGACTTTGAAACCATGTGTTGTTTTCAAAAACCATGTGTTGTTTCTCCTTTCACTTGCCTCCCTAAATTCATTTCATACCCCTCTGTAAAATTTTGTTTTCACTAGTAAATTTTCTTTAACAGTCATTTAACTCATCCTCCGTTTACTTTTACCTGTAGCTTCATTTCAAAAATAAATCCAAGGTTAAATCCAATTAATCGAATAGCAAATGAACTTCCCATATATTATAAATGTCTTTCCTGCCCGATATAATGATATTTAAATCATTGTAAAATGGTTTTTCAGAGGGGGTTAGGTAGGAAGTGGTTTAGGAGGAAGGGGGTTCGATTTAACAGGGAGTGACAGTTGTATAAAAAGTAAAAGTGAAAACAACTTTTCAGACCCCTTTCTTGGTTTAATGTCGGAGTGGCTTGGGTCTTAAATATATTTATAACCATTTATTTTAATTTGCACATATCTCGATGCCTTTTAACATTGGGAAAAATTAATGCATGAAGTGCCAGGTGTGGCTATAGGTTTTGACTTTTGAATTTATGACTTTGCTAAATATGTTTCTAATGTTTTAGAGTTTGGATTTTTTTATTATTTATTTATTTTGATAATTCCAATAAATCATTTCTCAATTAGGCTTACTTCTTTGTTTGTGGTTTTGAGAAGCAAACTTCATCTTGATCTATCTTTTGATTCGGAATTTGATTTCAAGCACTAGATATACCGTTGGAAAGTTGCTTCTAAGCACTTTACCGTGAAAACAATTTCCATATGATATGACCCACAATTTATGTGTAAAAAATCTCCCAAAAACCCATACTTTGTCTTGGCCACCAAACTTCAAGAACTAAATGGATCCTTGGACAAGAAACCTTTAGGCTATGACACAAAATCCAAAATAGATAACTAAACAAATAGATTACCTATATTATAGGACCCTGACAATGGCTCCAATGGGGGTGGCATCCTCCCAATGAGGTGCCAAAGAACACGGTAGACTAGTAGCCTGATCCCAAGCCTGCGACATGATCTTCCATGAAACCACTGCAAGTGAAAACCAATTGGTAATATTCTTTACTCTTCAATCTTAATCAAATCCATTCTCTAAACTAAAATCTGAATTGTATACTAAAAACTAAAAATAAAGCTCAAAGAGTGGAGCTTATTCATCAAACCTACTCACTCTAATAATTGATATCAACTATTGAATTAAGTGACAGAAAAGTGCCAAACTAGCCAATCAAGAAATTGGTTGCTCGATTTCCCCCTACTCACATTGTCTTCAAAGAAAAAGAAAAAACTCAAAGAATAGCAATTCAAACTTCAATCTCGATCCAATTCCCCCTACTCACATTGTTTTCAAAGAAAAAGAAAAAACTCAAAGAATAGCAACTCAAACTTCAATCTGGATCCAATACCTGTATTGATGAACCAAGAAAATTCTACCTTCACTTATGACTGCAATAAACTCACCAAAGGATCATGGAAAACATGCAACATATGATCTTTTGGATGATTTAAAGCAGGAAAGTAAACATCATTCCAAACCACTAGTTTGTCTATGGGTTGAAACTAATCCTCTTCGAACATAATGGTAGTAAATTGTTTTTTACTCTCATCATCCACAATGTGAATATGTGTTGTATACTCTTCAACGTATTTAGATCAAACAACTGCTTGACATATTTGGGGAAAATTTGAAAATGGCTCCTCATGTATTTCGATGGAAATGTCGTTTTGATATTCAAAAGAACCAAGGAACTTTTTTTCTTATTCTATTTTATGAGAGTGATCATTATAAAACTTATGATCATTTTCAAATGAAAAAACAATAGTCACTTTATCATCCTTTCCATTTACAACAGGAAAGCACTCTGAATGTTCTTGAATCTTATCAAATGTAACAACAATATCATGTGCAATAGGGCTATCTAAAAATGACTCTTTATTCAATTCAATAGTAATTTCATTTTGATCTTCAAAAGGATCTGAGATAGCCTCTTCCCTTTTAATGATTGAGTCAGAAAATGAATGAAAAGTAGAAAGAGTTGATTGACTACTCTCTTCACTAACTTGGTCACACATAAGTTGGCAAGATAGTTGCAAACTTTTATCAAATTCAGGTGAAGGAACATGACTTCGGCACGTTGTCTTATTTCATCAACAACCAAGGAAGAAACTAATGTCTGAGATTTTGCATAATTATTATGACACCTAGTTTCTACTTTATGTTCATGATGTTGAAAATGGTTTTCATCTAAAGCTTCTAATATCTCTTCGTCCATGAACTAATCATCTTCATAGTAACCTTTACTGAATAAAACCTTCAAAATGATCACAACAGTTTTGAACGAGTAACAAAGATGGATAATATTCTTTGTACTCCTCATAAAAAACAATATGAAAATACTTTAAAGAACATATACTAGTAGCAGGAAAATTTTCATACAAAGATCTTACATTTCTCTCAAAAGTTGCCATGAACATCTTCATTAGGCAGTCTTCAGGGAAATGAATTTTTAGCCTATGCACATGTATGTGCAACATGACCAAGTGAAGAGAAACATCCTCTTTTCCCTAATCCTTAAATTTTGGTAAATAAGTTTGCAATATATGCAAGGCATTCGATTTGGAAATCCTAGAATATGATCTCGATTCATAGGTGCATACCTTATAGATTGAGAACTCATCTTGATTTATGGATTTTGTTGTCAGTGGAGTCTTTAGTTCAACTTGAAACTATTTGGAGTCACTAGGTGAATGATTCAACCTTCATATGTCTCATTGTTGTCCACTGTCAACAACTAAATCCAAAACTTGATACTCTTTCTTGAGGAAGATTAAACCGTTCTTCCCCAGTATGGTTGCCAAGATGTTATCACTCCATAATTTTTCAGGTTGCATAAAAAATCACATAGGTAACCATGGAACCACTTTGGAAGCTGGGATCTAGGCCTGCCAACTTGAGGGATTTCTCTTTATGATTTAGCTTTGTTTGACTCGAGGTATTAGGCTAGATATTAAGTTCATGTTTGGGTTTTTTGCATTGTTGGTTTGGGTTTTTTGCGTTGTTGGGTTGAAACTGGGAAGAAATGTCATTAGGAAAATGGATTCACAGGTTTGGGATGATCAAATACATAGTTTATAGGCTAAAATTACAAGGCACCCTAGGAAAATTTACTGGATCCTTTAAGATATATGATGTGAAAGAGAAGAAAAGATTTAGAAATCCAATTAAAAACAAAGCTATTAAGAATTTTGGTTTTAATATTTAATGGAAAACATAAAAATTATTCTTAAGCTAGAGATAGAGTGCACATTTAAATAAATTATGTTCTTTATCTTCTTAGAATAATTCATATTTTAGAATGACATATGAGAATAAAAATAAAACAAATTGACAAAGAGAGATGCAATTCACCAATAAAAATGACACCAGATCCCGTAATGATTGCACTTTATTACAGAAGACCTAATCAATTGTGGCTCTGTGAGTTGCTTTACAATACAAGTCCTTTTCTTAAAAACAAGTCACAACAACTTATAAGTCTTATTACAACATATTTATAGATTTTCTGCTAAACTAATATCAGGATCCAAAAAGTAATTGATTTAGAAAATATTCTCTAATAATTTCTAGAAAAAAAATATGAATAAAATTTATTACAAATAATATCTACCAAAAACAAGTAGATATTTCCAAAATATAACTAAATAATAGGAAGTCCATACTATTTATGATCTTATGTTCATACTTTAAAGTGAATAGTTGTTGACTGTGACTGTTTCTGGAAAAATCTGCATAATAAACTAAAGATAAATAATATCTCTAATTTATCTGATGAAAACTTTGAACAACCTACAAGTATTGTGCATTGAAATGAAATCTGGAATTGGTTCACTCATGGAAACTTTGAACAGCCTACAAGTATTGTGCATTGAAATCTGGAATTGGTTCACTGACTCTTTGAAATCTATTATTTGATCTTTAATCTGTTGATCTTTTGATGCTAGGTGTCTTAGACTGATCTTCATGTATCTAGAAACAGAAACTGCCTTTACAAAATCAGCTAAGTGCCCTCTTAAATCTGATTGTTCTGCCTTTGAGTTCTATTTATGTTGTTATTTGGTTTTCATCATCCTTTAAATACTTTATTTTGTCACAAAATATTTGGGAACATAAATATACTTTTTGAATAATATTTCCAAATATTTTGATGAGAATCATAATTTAAATTTCAAAGTATTATCAATGTGTTGTTTCCAAAATCCATGGCTTGTTTTCTAAATCCATGGACTTTGAAACCCATGTGTTGTTTTCAAAAACCATGTGTTGTTTCTCCTTTCACGATCTTTGTAAATTCATTTCAATCTGTAATTTTCTTTTACCCCTATAGAATATTTGGATGGATTTCCAAAACCATGTGTTGTTTCTCCTTTCACCTTCCTCTGTAAATTCATTTTACATGTACATGTAAATTCTATTTACACATGTAAATCATGTTTTACTCATCCTTCTATATGTAAAACACATTTACATTAGTGTCATTTTCGGTCATCTTCCCATCCATAAAAATATTTCATAAATTTATGAAATATTTCTTTATATACTTTCTAATTTGTTTTCACTTGTAAAATTATTTTATAAATTTATGACCTGTAAATTTCCTTTAACCTCATATTTGACTCATCCTCCTACTTTTTCCTGTAACTTAAATCCATCAAAAATGAACTTCCCGCCATATATCATAAATGTATTTCCCACCAGATATAATGATATTTAAATCATTGTAAGAATAGTTTTTCAGAGGGGTAGGTAGGAAGTGGTTTAAGAGAAGGGTCTTTGATTTAACAAGAGGATGACAACTATATATAAAAAAAAAAAAAAAAAGAATGAAAACAACTTTTCGGACCCTCTTCTTGTTTTAATGTCGGAGGGGCTGGACTCTGAAATATATTTATAACCATTGATTTTAATTCGCACATATCTCGATGCCTTTTAACATTTCGGAAATTAATGCATTAAGTGTTGAGTGGGGCCATAGGTTTTGACTTTTGAATTTATGACTTTGGGTGATGCATGATCAATATGTTTCTAATGTTCTAGAGTTTCGATTTATTTATTATTTTATAATTTTATAATTCCAATAAATAATTTCTTACTTTGGCTTACTTTTTTGCTTGTAGTTTTGAGAAGCAGAATTTATCTTGATCTACCTTTTAATCTAGAAGCCGATTTCAAGCACCAGATATACCGTTGGAAAGATGCTTCTAAGCACTTTACCATGAAAACAAGTTCCATATGATCTGATCCAAAATTTATATGCAAAAAATCTCCCAAACATCCATACTTTGTCTTAGCCACCAAACTTCAAGAACTAAATGGCTCCTTGGACAAGCAAACCTTTAGGCTATGACACCTAGTGATGCATAGTCTAAACTTTACAAAAAAAAATCCAAAATAGATAACTGAACAAATACATTCCCTATATTATAGAACCCTAACCATTGGTCAGGAAAGTTGAGAAGGTAAGAAAACTTGAAAACTTGACTAAGTGTGGGATCAATGAGGCAGAAAGATAAAACCAAAACATGTAAACATGCTTGAACATGATCACACACTCATAAACAATCAACCACATGCATCCATTGAAACTAAAACAAAATTAAATTTACCTCCAAGTGTAACACTTGAGATAAACCTCGCGACATAAGTGTCGATTGTGACAAGAAAGTGTGCAATACTTTGAACATGAGTCCAATGCATATCCCTATGACAGATAAAATCCACTAGTATAAAAGTGATCCAGGTGGATGTTGGTTGCCACCCACCTATCCCACTTGGACCCCCACAATTTTCGCTTTCATTTTTTCAGTTTCCTTAATTGTAGCACAGTTTACTAATTTTAGTAGTTTTTCAGGTCCTGAATTTCCGGAGCTGTTTTGAGGCCATAAATGACATATTTTTGGGAAAACTAGGAGTAACATGGGTCCATGGACTAATATTTCTCTTCCCAAAGATTTAGTCCTCGGATAGATGTTTCTAATGAGGTATTGTGCGCACCAAATAGAGATCGTATGTCAAAGTTACGACCAATGCAAGTTGATGTACCAATTTACCCAAAACAGGGCCCACAGTTTGGTGTTTCATCTTCTAGGGTTAGGTTTTTGGATGTTTAGGGTTTTCCATTGCTTCTCAACAATAAATAGCCCTTCAAACCTCATTGTAACATAGTTCAGAGGCATGTAGCCACCACATCTTGTCTCAGAGATAAGCTACCATCGCCCTCGCTGGTTTATTTCCATTTTTGTTTGTAAGCATATTTCAATATTTTACATCAGTGAAATGAAGTATTATTTTAGATGCATCTCTGTATTTATGGTTATTTATGTACTTTATTGCATTCATGTTTAAATCCATATCAGCAGCATCAGAGAGGTCTGCTCTTTCTCTTTTTTTCTTTGCATGTCTTCAATGAGGTCGGGATATAAGGAGTTAGGGCTTGAACTGGTCGAACCTTTGCAAGACTAGCCTCGCAAATCCCGATGGCTTCCCATGGTGTATGAGAAGAAAGAAGAGGGGGTAGGAGATCCTATCAAAATCTTGCTCAAAGAATCCCTCGAGCAACAAAGGAACGCGATGATGAAAAAATTTGCCCAAATCCTTCAGCGACTACCTAGGGGTGACGCATCTACTTCCAGCAGCTACTCTGGAAACGCCATACCCTTTAAGGTACAAGTTAACTTTGAAATCCCCATACTCGAGGGTCAAATAGACGTAGATGTCGTAGATAAATCGTTAAATCTGCTAGATGGTTGTTTTTCTGTTCATAATTTTTCCAACCGGGAAAATATCACTTTTGCACTTCTCAAAGTAGCCCCCCACGTCAAAGACTATTGGGAAACCTACTGCGAGCATCAGGATGAAAGTACATACTCACTATTTTCAGTCGCACCCACTTGGAATTCATTCCAAGATGCCATTAAGGAGCAGTACTACCCTGTCAAGAGCTATGAGGACAAATACATAAAGTGGACCACGCTGCGGCAGGGAAGGGACCAAGTTGTGTCAGAGTTCACAAATATTTTTCATGCCCTTCGCACAAAGTTGGCTATCAAGGATTCTGAGCTGCATTTGGTACTAAAATACCACAATTGCCTACATAGATACATCCAAGATGATATGGATTTCCTAAACATCTCCTCACTCGGCATGACATACCGATATGCTATTAAGATCGAGCAGAAGTTTAAACAAAAGAAGCGAGACTTTGGATCTGCAAATCTGAAGAACAAAGGAAAAATCCAAGGCAGGGTGACCCAAGACAACCCGTCGAAGATGCAAGAAAAGAACAACACCACAAAGTGAAAGAAGGACACAAGAAAGTGGTGTGAGTTCCATAAGAGCCCCACTCACAACGCAAGTGAGTGTCGGACGAACCAGTCACTGGTGGCCGAGTTGAAGTCTTCATAATTAGATGCATGTTCCAACCTTGAGTCAAAACCCGACAAGGGGAATCACAAAGGAGAAAATCATTGATGTGGAGCCCATCGCCACTCTTGCCACCGCCAAGGTCCAGAAAAATGAGCTCGAAGATCCAGAGGAAGGGAAGAATCTTTTCCACTCACAGATGTGGGTGAGGGGTTCGCTGCTGCAATTCATTATTGACAGTGGGAGCCAAAAGAACCTCATTTCAGCAGAGGTCGTGAAGCGGTTGGGCCTACTGACTACACCACACCTACAGTCGTACAGTATCAGGTGGCTTCACCTAGGACGAGATCTCCGAGTCCGTCAGCAATGTTTCCTTCCCTACAGCATCAATCCCTTCACATATGCGTTATTATGTGATGTTGCACCTCGTGATGTTTGTGGTGTACTATTAGGCAAACCATACTTATGTAGGTGACATGTTGTGTATGAGTCATGACCTCGCGTTGTGATTATTTCTTTGGGTAATTCATTATACAGGATACCAGAGGTAGACCCACCTATCGCCACCTCTTTGATCATTGCTAAGAAATACAGCAAGCTCATCTCCCAGACTAGGAAATTAATTTTTTGTTTGTTTCGCTCCCAAAGTAAGGGGAAGATCATCGCCACATCCATGACCTTCGTGAAGGGTTCCTCCACGTAGTAGCAGCAGAGGGATACGATTATGAAAGAATATAGGAACATCTTCTCCTCACCCACAGGGGTACCATTTCACTATCAGGTCAAGCATTCATTCGATCTAACTCCTAGAGCACCTTGACATAACGGGTCGATATATCACCGCTCCATTCTGGAAAATGCCAAGTACAAGCAGCGACATGATCAACATCAAGTACCACATAAGTTTCATGTGGGCAACAAATTCTGATTGCATTTACAGAAAGAACGCCTTACAAGAACCCATCAGAAGCTCCGACCACTCTGATATGGTCTTTACACCATTACCAAGGTTGTGGGAAACAATGCTTTGGAGCACAACATTCCCCCATTCCTTCACTTTTACCGAGTGTTAAATGTGGACCACCGTCGGCCATGCTTCCCATCATCACTGGATACAACAGAGGTTGCAGAACAGCTAATCGAGCACCAAGTTCAGCAGAAATTTCTTCATCTCATGGAGGAACTCAACGTAATGGGGACCATTGCTTCCTAAGGGGGGAATAATGATTCAGGTGGATGTTGGTGGCCACCCACCTATCCCACTTGGACCCCCACAACTCTCTTTCATTTTTTCAGTTTCCTTAATTGTAGCATAGTTTACTATTTTTAGCAGTTTTTTAGGTCCTGAACTTTCGAAGCCGTTTTGAGGCCCTAAATAATGTTTTTTGGGAAAACTGGGAGAAACATGGTTCCATAGACTAATCTTGCTCTTCCCAGGGTTGTAGTGCTCAGATAGATCTTCTAACAAGGTATTGTGCATGTCAAACAGAGATCGTATGCCAAAGTTATGACCTCGGGAAAGTGATGTGCCAATTTACCCAAAACAGGGCCCACAATTTGGTGTTCCATCTTCTAGGGTTAGGTTTTGGGATGTTTAGGGTTTTCCATTATTTCTCAACAATAAATAAGCCTTCAAGCATCATTGTAACACATCTCAGAGACATGTAACTGTCACATCTCTTCTCAGAGATAAGCTACCATCGCCCTAGCTAGTTTATTTCCATTTCTGTTTGTAAGCATCTTTCAGTATTTTACATTAATGAAATGAAGTATTATTTCCACTGCATCTCTGTATTTATGGTTATTTCTGTACTTTATTGTGTTCTTGTTTAAATCTTGATCAGTGGTATCAGAGCAGTCTTATCTTTCTCTGTTTTTCTTTGCATGTCCCCAACGAGGTCTGGAAATAAGGAGTTAGGGCTTGAACTTGTCGAACCTTTGCAAGACCAGCCTCGCAAATCGGAATGGCCTCCCATGGCGAATGAGAAGAAAGATGAGGGGGGCAGGAGATCCTATGAAAATCTTGCTTGAAGAAGCCCTCGAGTGACAAAGGAACACGATGATGGAATAATTTTGCCCAGATCCTTCAACTGCTACCCAAGGGTGACACATCTACTTCCAACAGCTACTCTGGAAATGCCACACCCTTTAAGGTACAATTTAACTTTGAAATCCCCATATTCGAGGGTCAAATACATGCAGATGTAGTAAATAAATGGTTAAATCTGATAGATGGTCATTATCTGTTCATGATTTTTCCAGCCGAGAAAATATCAATTTTGCACTTCTCAAAGCAGCCCCCCATGTCAAAGACTGGTGGGAAACCTACTGTGAGTAGAAGGATGAAAGAACGGGCTCACTATTTTCAGTCGCACCCACTTGGAATTTGTCCTGGGATTCCATCAAGGAGTAGCACTACCCTATCAAGAGATATTAGGAAAAATACATAAAGTGGACCACGTTGCGGCAGGGAAGGTACCAAGATGTGCCAGAGTTCACAAATATTTTTCATACCCTTCGCACAAAGTTAGCTATCAAGGATTCTTAGCTGCATTTGGTACTCAAATATTGCGGCTATCTACATAGATACATATAGGACGAGATGGAGTTCCTGAACGTCTCCTCGCTCAGAACGGCATACCAATATGTTGTCAAGGTCGAGCAGAAGTTTAAACAAAAGAAGAGAGACTTTGGATCTGTGAATCCGAAGAACGAAGGACAAAGCCAAGGCAGGGTGACCTAAGACAACTCGTCAAATACACAAGAAAAGAACAACACCATGAAGTCAAAGAAGGACACAGGAAAGTGGTGTGAGTTCCATAAGAGCCCCACTCACAACACAAGCGAGTGTCAGACCAAGCAATCGTTGGTGGCCGAGTTGAAGGCTTCAAAATAAGATGCATGTTCAAACCATGATTCAAAACTCGACAACGGGAATTATAAAGGATAAAATCATTGATGTGGAGCCCAACACCACTGTCGCCACAACCAAGGTCCAGAAGAATGAGCCCGAAGATCCAGAGGAAGGGGAGCACGTTTTCCACTTACAGATGTGGATGAAGGGTTCGCCGTTGCAATTCATTGTTGACAATGGGAGCCAAAAGAACCTCATTTCAGTAGGGTTCGTGAATCGGTTAGGCCTACCGACTACACTACACCCGCAGTCGTACAGTATCGGGTGGCTTCACCAAGGACAAGATCTCTGAGTCCACCAGCAATGTCGCCTTCCCTACAGCATCAAGCCCTTCACAGATGAGGTATTGTGTGATGTTGCACCTCTTGATGTTTGTGATGTACTATTAGGCCAACCATACTTATGGAGGCGACATGTTGTGTATGAGTCACGGCCTTATGCTATTATTATTTCTTTGGGTAATTCATTATATAGGATACCGTAGGTAGCCCCACCTACCGCCACCTCTTTGATCACTGCTAAGAAATGCAGAAATCTCATCTCCCAGACTAGGAAATTCATTTTATGTATGGTTCACTCCCAAAGTAAGGGGTAGATCATTTCCACATCCATGACCCTCACGAAGGGTTCCTCCACGCAGCAGCAGTAGAGGGATACGGTCATGAAATAATATAGGATCATCTTCTTCTCACCCATAGGGGTATCGTTTCACTGTCAGGTCAAATATTCATTCAATCTAACTCCTAGAGCACCTCTACCTAACGAGTCGATATATCACCATTCCATTTTGGAAAATGCCAAGTACAAGCAGTGGCATGATTAGCATCAGGTACCACACAAGTTTCGTGTGGGCAAAAAATTCTGGTTGCATTTGCAGAAAGAATGCCTTACAAGAGCCCATTAGAAGCTTTGACCACTCTGATATGGTCCCTACACCATTACCAAGGTTGTGGGAAACAATGCTTTGGAGCACAACATTCCCCCATTCCTTCGCTTGCACCGAGTGTTCAATGTGGATTATCGTCGACCATGCTTCCCACCATCACTGAACACAACAGAGGTTGCAAAACAGATCATTGGGGACCAAGTTCAGCATAAATTTCCTCATCTCATGGAGGAACTCAACGCAATGAGGACCATTGCTTCCTAAGGGGGCAGGAATGATCCAGGTGGATGTTGGTGGCCACCCACCTATCCCAATTGGACCCCCACAACTGTCTCTTTCAATTTTTCAGTTTCCTTAATTGTAGCACAGTTTACTATTTTTAGGAATTTTTTAGGTCCTGAACTTCTGGAGCCATTTTGAGGCCCTCAACGACGTTTTTTGGGAAAACAAGGAACAACATGGGTCCATGTGTAGGGACTTGCGGTCCTTGACTCGCCCACCGAGTGAATTGCGATCGCGAATGGAGGCTGAATGAGCGTTCGGTTGAAGTGCGACTGATGTTCGGTTGAAATGCAAACTCCCTTGATATGCGACGATATGTTATGCGCATATGAGGAGTGGGCGAGCATGTATATATGCATGTGGCATGGTGTTAAACCATATGGAGGCTGACCAACAATTGTGTGGAGTCAACAGAGGGTGAACGCATGTGCAGGAAGGGCAACACAATGTTTAGATGACTTTTGCGATGAAGTGAGGGCATTGGGCAAGTCGGCTGGGTGTTGGGTTGTGTTATATTCTTTCCACGACTAACCTACGTAGTGAACCGGGGGGTTAGAGGGGGGGCGGAGCCCCCCTTTCATTGCGCCGATTGCGCAGCGGGGGGGTCACATGGGGGGCGGCAGCCCCCCCTGTCCGGGGGGTTTGAGGGGGACGGGTAGCCCCCATTTATGGGGTTCGGGGCAGCGCCCCGAGAAAATTTTTTTTGGACCCTATATTAGGTTCGGCGAACCTACCTATGGTTTTCGGTCCATGGTTTTGGACGCGATGGTTTTTGGTCCATGGTATTGGATGCTTCGGCATGATATGTATTGTAACATTGAAAGGAACATAATGGAAAAATCAAGCTGGTAGTCCCGGTTTTGGGATCCAGTGGGAAATCTCTGTGTATATGTGTTTTATGTGTTATGCTCTCGCATTTTTATTTTTCCTGTGATTTAGAATTCGTATGCAGGTAATTTCTATATGGTTTTAAAACCTACATTTGGTATCAGAGCTGTTTTGGCTTCAAGGGGATGCCTTTATTGCTGAGGGGTTTCGCTCGGGCCGCCTGTGGTAGACCCTGTTCAGTGGGAGATCTGCGAGAACGATTCTGGTGGTGAAAGAAGATGGCGAGCAGCGGAAAGATAGAGATTGAGAAGTTCAATGGTCAGAGTTTTGAGTTGTGGAAACTCAAGATGGAGGATCTGTTGGTGGATAAAGATCAGTGGATCGCTGTAGATCTGGGTACTAAACCAATGGGAGTGACCGATGAAGAATGGAAGAAGCTGGATCGGAAGGCAAAGAGCAC